>CAODLS012513469.1:0-11298 GCA_948243855.1 Flueggea neowawraea
AAGAAGTAGAAAACTACTTTGGACCTTATCCTTGATCAAACTATGATCAAATCACTAGCTCTCTAATCATGTAGGCCTTATGCCTCTACTCTCATGATTAGGTTGTTATAACAAGTATCAGTCGATGGTCAAAGATCACGAGCTTAGTTAGTGTCACATCAACTAATTGCTCCTTAAATGCAATTTACAAAATTATTGCGCATTGATACTTATAAAATAGCCAAGTGAATTCATCATCCTTTGTACTAACAAAATGATGGATGTAGTGAAAATTTTCTAACTTCTATGTCTCACAGACATTTTAGTCCATATGTTGAGTGATATTCTGCTCATCCTTGAATTTGGGCATAATCAAGTTCAAAGGGGCACAAGCTTAGTTCTTAGAGCACATGCTAAATTTTCCTAATCTAGGAATTATAATCGTTGTCACCTAAGCTCAACATAGTTTTAACATACACATATATATGTCTCAGCATCAATCGACTTTTATAAGCAATGAATCACACAAATAACATGCCATACAATAAGACATAGTTGCACACAAGTAATTTATTATGCAATACACATATATTTACTATCCAACCAAAAATTAAACTAGCATAACCTCTTATTAAGTTTTGAATCGAAATGTACACTAGGTGCACATTTACCATCTCGATATTAACAATTAACCATACTATATTTAATTTTATAGACAGTAAATAATGACTGTTTGGATTCACTTTTAAAGTCCATTTAACTTAGAAGAATCTATGTTGGTCATCTCAATTATTTAGACAAACTCAATAATTGGATAATATATTCAACATATAAAATATTGCATAAAATTAACGCAAATTAACACAATAATAAGCTAAAACAATAAATGGAATAATCATCATTCCAACATGTAATCCAAACAATCTATCTCAATGTTAATATACATACATTAACATTAGACAACATTAATACACAAATAATGAGTATATCCCCAAATAATAATACTACACAAATATAATATTAAACTTATGTCTGCCAATTGGATATACAATGGACATTTTCCAAAGTGTTAAAATAGAATTCATAAGTAATCGTGCCAACTTATCGAAAATTCCATAAATCATACTACCTTAAAGTGGATGTCCCACTTCTCACGATCTCTCTTTTTGTGATCATGGTGATCTTGGACATACCAATTTCAAAACATTTTTACTCACTAGAATCTCAAAGTATCTTTCCTCAATAATTAGAGAATCATGTTTCCATGAAATTCTAGTATAGATCAATAGTTTAACCAATACCGGTGATGAGTAGCATAATCTTTTATGAAGTAAGTAAACCTTCATCACCGTTGTACACTTAATGCACAATCAAATCTCCTTTACGACCACCACCGTCCCAAAATACTCTCTTTTAAGAGAATGCAAATTCTTCCTTAATTTGCACTGTGTTCAATGCAACGTGGTTTTACCTCATTCGTATATTTCTAATAAATTAAAATAAAATGAGTATATACGTACTCGCGTATTTTCCAAATAATTGAAATATAATTTCAAGTATCTAAATGAGAACCACATTTGCACGTTTTAAAACTAATAATTTTGAAAACTAATTTTTAAAATAATTCTTGGCAGAAAAATACAATTTCTCACAATTTTTTAGCACTATGTATACACCAATAAATTGGGAAAAATAGTTCAAGAACTCAAAAAATTATGAAAAATATACCAAAAATTTCAGAAAAAATAATATTTTATATCTGCAAAACAAATATGGACGGAACATGTGGCACGTGCTCCCACCCACCACTTGCAAAAAACATACGCTCGTACACGCGCCAGCGAATGTATCACCTGCGCGCATTGAACTTTCGCCACGTGTCACTGTCGCGTGAAGCCAAGTGTAGCACTACCATAAAGCTACGTGTCACTTTCTTAATAGTCCAAGTCGACCGACATGCACGCCACATGTCTCGATGACGTGTTCGATTCGTGGCAACTATGCCACGTGTCACAATGACGTTTCAGACACGTGACAACTATGACACGTGTCACCATATCATTGGATACATGTGATGACGTGTTGGACCAGTCCTCAAAGTGTCTCATTATGAGTGGTCCGTGTGGGCGAATCACAAATCGCCACGTCGTCATTCTTATGTGATGAATAAATTCATCTATATATCCTCACTCAGTATTTTTTGATCGAATTTTAGTCGATTTGACGACCTTCTCGAAGGAATTTCGCGACGAAATTTTGGCAGGTAACGTTTTTGAGATCGCTGATCTGAAATATTTTGTTGGAATTTCAAAATTCTAATTTTTAGAATTCGACTCCGGACGGACTCAAACCAAAAACGAAGTTCAAGACAGAAAGTCAAATACTAAAAAATCACAGTAGACATTCTAGACAGAGTCCAACAATATTTTCAAAACATATTCGAAAAAATTGTGTTGGCTCTGATAACAATGAAGGAATCGCATACCGATTAACTAATAAACAGTATAATAAATATGTTTGACTTGCTAACCTCGTTTTCAGGGAAAACTAGCAGCGGAACAAGACCAGTTCTATGTTGGTCTTGTGAGCAAACCACAGTTGAAATATCAACGGGAATGCGCGACTGTTTCACAGTCTAGATGCCACACGTGATATGTGCAAGACTCGGGACAGGAGGCTGAAGCTCGTTCTCTCCTGGTGGAGATCTCTCTCTCTCCTTCTCTTTGGAGGTGTGTTGGTGTCAATCAATGAGAGGAAGGAGCAAAACGCCTTATATAAGCCTCAAACGGGCTAACGGGCCTAATGGACCCAACATACCCATTTCATCTCTAACTCAATTGGACTTGCCAATTGGTATCGGCTCATTGTCCCAGTTCACACATTGACTAACTGGGTTTGCTTCTCCTCAATTGGGCTTTCAAATTGGTCTCGGCCCACGGTTTCGGTTCACACCTCGACCGACCGAGTTCGGTTCACCCATCATGGGCGGACCGCATTTTCCAACATTTAACTACTCAATATTTAGCAATGTTTAATATGTTATAATTTAAAAAAAAATATTTTTTTTGTTTAATTATCAAGTTACATTTTCTATTTAACAAGCTCCTCTAATAATATTTTTAAAACTAAATTTTGTATAATTGCATTGAACAATGACTGCGTTTGTTTTAGACAGTGTTTGCTTGATCAACATGCTTATCTGCTTATTTGTCAAATATTCATAAGTATACCTCCTAGGAGGTGATCCAATGGTAGGAGCTCTATCTCGTGCACGCGAGATTCACGTTCAAGATTAAGCGTCTCTCTGGTTTTCGCAGTAAGTCTTCGGATATCTCCGTGGGATATATCCCCACTGCTAGCTCCTAGCAGGTGCCATGATGAGTCTCCCTCGGTCACTGTCGACCGAAGCAACATTCCACGGCGAGAAGTATTTGCCTATATGGTCACACCTAATAAAGATACACCACTACCGGTAGCCCCCGACTCTCATTTTTTATGCAAAAAAAATATGTCATAAGTATATTTATTATTTATGTATATTTAGTTCCTAAAAAAATGTGTCAATCTCTTTATTTTTTTTTGCTTTGCTATTTGTTTCTACAATCTATCAAAAACAAATATCACTTATTGTTCAACTTTTTAAAATACGTGTTAATTTCTTTTTTTTTACGATGCAAATTGCTAATTATGTAATTTACTTTTGTAATCAACAAATATCATCTAATTGAGTTGGTAGATTATAAAAATTATATATGATCTGTTTATTGATAAATTGTTGTTAGATTGACGTAAATAAAATATTGTAATTTTTTCATTTTAAATCAATAAAGTTGATTGTTTTCTTTTAGAGTTAAATATTTATGTCATTCCTGAAGTTTGGTCAAATCTTAGACTCGATCCTTACTATTTCAAAAGGCTCCTATCCAGTTTTTTAGGTTTCATTATGTTTGTTCAAATAACGGAAAACGTTTGTTTTGATAATGTGACACAATTTTCAAGCACAAAACAACAGGAATAAAATAGACATTTTATTCATTTTCCGTTACATTTAACTGATAAGGATTAAAGAAAAGGATACCTAGGGACCGCATAATATTTTAAAAAAAAGTAGGAACGGGACGAAAGATTGAACCAAACCTCGAGAACGGTTTGAGAATTTAAGTACTTATTTTGTAACGGTATAACTGAAAAATATGCACTAGCATAGACAGGAAGAGTATTTTTGCATTAAGACTTATTAATCTACAATCAAAACTAACACGAATAATTCTTACAAAGCGCAAATACAATAGTGTAATCTACCTATTCTATCCAAAACAAATACACCCAATAATCTAATAAGTTAGTCAACCTAAAATTCTTTTCCAACTAGATTTATTTATTTTGGAAAAACCAAATTTTGCTGCCATTAATATTTGTGTCATTGTTTTGATTTTTTTTTTTAAAAAGACCAATACATATGATTTTACGACATTGTGTCACAAAAAATAACACTGTTAAATTTTCTTGTTAATTTGACATCTAAACATAGTTCATGACATTACACAACTACTGATGTGGCATGCAAGCCAAAGGAACACTGGGACCAAAAGTGATGTTTTGAAAGAATTACCAAAGTGAAATTTTATTACATTTTGAGCGGCAATCCTTATTTGTTAGGAACGAAATCTTATTGGGTATTACTCTTGTTATTTTTCATCTAATCACAACTAAGTGTTTCTCAGCTAAAACAAATTTGAACCTAAACATATCCATCTAAAACCCTAAATCATGGTGAGAACCAAATCAAACTAAGCAAGATGTTTACAATTAAAAGCATTGAAATTGTCACATGAAATTAAACAAAGAAAAAAAATACTTTTTTATCAGTAAGAAAAAAAAAAAAGGCCAGGAGGTAGAAAAGTGCAAGTAATGTGTGCATTATTGGTATATGGAGCAAGGTCAAAAAGTAAAAGAATGTATGATTTCAGCAGTTGAGTACAAAAATGTTGAAAAACTATGAAATAGTCCCTCTAATCTAGAATTACTTACAAAGCAGTCCACGGACTGAAAGAAGAAGATTATACCACTTCTCTCCCTAGAAATTTTAAAAATGCAATTGCAGAGTTATTGATATGGTATGTGTCAAGCCATATAGCCAGTGATGGACCTAGAACAAAATCCAAGCTGGAATCCAACGGTAAATAAAGTGGTATTTTACAATTGATAGGACTATATATTATATATAATGTGTCAATTTCTCCTATAATATTATAAATACATATAATACACACTAAATAAATCATAAATAAACTATAAATAAATCATATATATGTATTATATTTAAAGAGACCACAGAATCGAGCGGGTCACGAGACTATATCGAACTCCTATGTCCGCCCCTGCATATAGCTCAATTTAAAGCTTAGATTGATGAAAGTCCAATCAAGTAGATATTGGCCTAAGTGTTACCCATTCCATCTCCTTCGGCATTTAAAATACAACTTCGTCATTCATTTGTAAGATAATATTCATTTTCTACATTAAAACTTTTAGCATATTCTTTTTATTTGATAATGTAACAACCCCTAAAAGAATAATAGTTAAATCAAATAAGAAATAAATTATTTTAGTTGGCTCAAATCCTAGCAAAAGAATTAGGAGTAATTTAATTGAGGATTAAATGTGAAGTTTAGAATTTAACGAAAAATATGTTGCATAAAAAAATAATGATGAATTTAGGGACTAAGGAAGAATATGCTAATCAAAATTATAATTTACATATTTAGGATGAGGACTTCATATGTTGGAAGGGGTGCATTTTAAGTTTGGCAATAATATTATTTAGTTTAATTTTCAAAGTTATTAAAAAGATTTATAAATTCAGAAAGGATATCATTGGCATAAGGCTATAGCATAAGCAAATGTAGTAAACATTATATGTGCACACTCATGCATTAATCTTTCATCGGTAAGAGGATTACATATTAGGATTTTGCGATTCTTAAGATTGACACAAGCAACTAGGAGTTGTTCACAGTAGATTCAAATTCACTTATTAGAAGACACTTAAATTGGTCGATAATTTGATAGTTATAAAAAATAAATACACATCTCATGATACCTGAGACATGATACATGAAGATGTAAAATATGGACTTAATGAACCTCTTAAGAAGCTAGTTGGTGAATCATAGAGTATGGTGGCAGAAAATTAAGGAATTAAGATGTAAATATGGACACCTCCTACTTAGTTGGATAAGTAAAAGACTTTTTTGAATTAGAAAATGACTACTACAGTGTAAATATCCACAGGATTAACCAATAAGAATTATTTGTTTAAAGATAGACATTTCATGTATAGATAATCAAAACAATTCCCTCTCATAACACAGCATATATATAAGTTGTAGTGCCTCGACACATTTACAGTTGGAAATAGAATCGAGAAAAGAAGAAGAGAATTAGAGTAGAAGATAGTTGATAGTCAAAGGATTCGTGTGTGTGGGCTAGAACACAAAATCAAGAGAGAAGGTGGGGATCGGCAAATGACTTGCAATAAATTTTGTAAGGCTAGTCAGTTTCCAAAGAAACAGTATGAACAAAAGACAAACAGGAGAGAAAGCAAGAAACTGGGAAAGAAACAAGAGAGCTAAAGTTCCTTGAAATAAAAGACGAAACGAGGAAGAAATATGGGCAAGGGAGTGAGAACGTGGTTTCGGAGAAGGAAAAAAGAAGAAGAAAGAAACAATGGAAACCATGAAGTGATAATGCAGGGTAGAACTCACCCAAAAACTAGTTCAAGAGGGGAGGGTGTCTATATAAAGTACAAGTCAATCCAGTACACAGTCGATGTGGGATATGCCACAGTTCCACGTTGCATCAATGCCACCTCCCGCAAGCCCGCACGTCCTCAAAAGACATGTCAGATTGTGGACCCATTGTGCAGCCCACACGCTAGTACCCTCGAGCCAAACTCAAATACCAAATAATGCATGATAGAACTCACTCCAAAAGATAACTCAAGAGAGGAGGGTGTCCATACATATATAAAACCCAAGTCAACCTAGTACACAGTTGATGTGAGATCTGCCATAGTCCCATGCTGCATCAAGTGAGTTGCAGACTTAGTACTGGGCAAATAAGCTTGGCATGGGGGCCGACCTAAGCCCGACCTTATAAATATTAGGGCTTGGGCTGGAGTTTTTAGCCCATAGGATCGGGCCGAGCTGAAAGAATTGGCCCGAAGTAAAATTCGGGTCTTTCTTGGGTTGGCCAAAAATCGGCCCGGCCCGACCATATAAGCTATTAAGCTTAAGTGCATTGTATACCATAATATACCACCAGTCCACGACACAGAACAAACCCCCTGTTGTCGTTTTACACACCACACGAGACCGAACCCTAATTCCCTCTCCGCCTCTCTCAATCCCTCTCTCTGCTTCTCTGTCTCTCGATCAATCGACGCCTGGTACTCTTCTAACTCTCTGAATCCCTCTCTGTCTCTGAATCTCTCGATCTTTTTTGTTTGCAGGAAAATCATCCACTCTTTGGTTCTCTCTCGAACTCGACACTCCTGCTCTCTAATATTGAGCCTAAGCAGATTAAAGTCTGGTTTCAAAACCGCAGGAATATACTTGCAGTAATAAGTGTAAATTTTCAGTCTTTTTGTTCTTTTTATTTAGGAAAACAACAGATTCAATGCTTGTTTTTGTGAAGAACATTTACAATTGTGGACTGTGGTTGTGTTTTCAGTTTTACCTCCAAATGAATTTTCGGTTTTCTTATTTTTTAATGCTTGTGTTTGCCGAAATGGGTTTGGTTAAGTTTATCTCTCAAATTTTTGGATCAATTGAGAGGAGTTAAAATGGTAATTAATGTGTTTTGGAAGAAAATCAGTTGGCTTGTTTTATACTTTATAAGTGCAAAATTTTGATTTTTTTTAGAGTTGAAAGGCTGAAACCAGGGATGTGAACCGTGAAGGCATGGGAAACCATTTCTGATTCAGAGGATGATTAATTTATTTTGGTTGTTTTTCTAATTAATTTTAATATGTACTGAGAATTTAATATTTATTTGGATATATTTGAATGTATGTTATTTTAACACCTAATTGTATCTCCATTATGATTGTCTTATGATTGTTTTATTTGTGATTTGTACTAATTGTGTTTAGTTGTTGAATAAGAAATTTAAATACCTGGTAGTCCGAAAAACAAAATAACAAAGACTTGATGAATAGGAAATTTAAATACATGGTATTCATACCAGAGAAACAAATGAATGTTTTGCTTCAAAAAAATAAATAAAATTGGCCAGCGGGCTGCTCGGCCCGGCCATTTTTTAATAGCCGGGCTGGGCTGTCAACTCGGTTGATCAGGCCTGGCCCGGCTTGGTCCATGCTCATCCCTAGTTGCAGTAGGTGCATCGAGACATTGATTAAAGAAAAATTGTCACGACTCAAAATCGGGTCATAACTGACGTACAAAGCGAATCGTCTATGGAAGTTCGGTACATCTTGTACAAGTCTCGGAGAACAAAAATTATTCAGATTCATATTATTAATCAGCTTATTTTCCATATTAAAATATTTAATAAGGATAAGTTTTTTGAAAATAATATTTTTTGAATATAATTAAAACATAATTATATATCTAAACACTAAATAAGCAACTTAAGTAAAACTGTTAAACAATATTTATCAAATACAAGTTATAATCTACCACTCGGTGTAAAGCATCTAACGTAACAAAAGAACTCGACCCGAACGAAAGGGTATCACTAACTAAAAAATGTCTCATTGGTATCCAAGATGTGGTATAGTTGTCGAAACCAAAACTGTAAACCTGAAAGATCAAAATCAAAGTATAAAGAAAAAACAAAGGGGTCAAACCCAGTGAGGGAAAACACTTTAGACCACCTCATACGTGCCTCACAAAATTTTTTTTGAAAACTGTTCAAAAATATCACATGCAGATATAAGTGTATATACATATACACTCTAAGTATACATAATAGTTTTAAAATTCCTTTTTGAATTCGTTCACAACCAAAGTAGAAAACAACTATTTTTTCAAACTATATAACCAATTAACTTAAATAAAACATTTAGTTTTCAAAATATAGAATAGCTATAATATTTACTTGACAAAACATTTACGGAGAATGATATCAAAACCATACATAATACTGAATTTCCAAATTACATTTTCAGAGAATAATATTTGTTATTCCAAAATATATTTCCAAAGAATAGTAATTATATTTACAAAATAATTCCAGAGAAATATATTGAAACTTGATGGAACCAGAATATGATTTCCAAAATATTTACAGGGAACAAAATATTTAATTCTCAAAATATTTTCAGAAAAGAGTATCCAAGAAAAACTTAACAGGACCAAATATCATATTCATCGAGTTAACTGAACTCGGTAACAGCCACATAGGCAAAGATTAACCACTAAGACACCATGGTATAGCCACAAAGGCGAGTTGTAAGCCACTAAAGGCACAAGTATAACCATATAGGCAAATGATACAACTCCAGTGTATCAAGGCTACGCTATCCTGTAGCTGGGTGTCCCAAAACTTTTACGAAACATTGTAAAATATATTTTATTCAAAATGCTCAAACAGATAACATACAGAGCAAAATGATTATTCACCGAAAATCATACTCAATTTCGACTGAATATTTATTGCAAAATATATTAAATTTCCAGAAAACAGAATAATTATTTTAAACATAATACCTGTATCATAAAATATTTTAAAACCCAAACAGAGTACTTATTTCAGAAAATCATAATAAATATTAAATCTTAATATTTATTTGAGAAAGCAAAATAATTCCCAAACCGATTTCCACAACATAGATTATCACACAAATTAGATCTTTAGGATTTCTCATCCTTCATTTATTCCATATTACATGCCAAGTCCAGACACATAAAAAACAATATAGATTTAGAAGACACAACCTTTGTGTCTAAAACTTCTATCAACTCACTTGGAAATCCAAGCTAAATGGCCCAAACACGTACCACAGGTGGCCAGCTAATCTCGCTGACCAGAGTATGAAGCTGAACAAATATATATATCGAACAGATACATATTAGTAACAAATCGAAATGCGGTACTGTGGCTATACCGAATGCTATGCAATGCAAATGCAAACACGGACCCTCAAAAGATTCTCAAAATCCATTTCGAATGAAAATCCATCACTCTTGACCCAAAGTCCAAAATTTACGTAAAATTATAGTTTGATTCCCGACCAATGTAAAATTATATTTTAGTCCCTGAAACTTGACAAATTATAATTTAGTCCCTAAAATATTTAGAATTTATTATTTGGTCCTCAAAGTATTTAAAATTTATTTTTAAATCCTCAACTTTTTTAAAATTGCAGTTTGAACCTCACGTAAAATGTCCCTAAACAAATGCCCCTAAACTTTTTAAAATTTACTATTTTACCTCATGTAAAATATTGCGTTGAGTCCCTAAATGAATTTCAAGAATTTTGGACAACATCAGTTTTAGTCCTCACTTCTCAACCAATCACAACACTCGTGTAGTTCTTAATTTCCAGAATGAATCACGAACAATTGTTCCAGAATCCACTATTCACAATTAAGGAAAACATGAACGAATGATTAAAGAATGGGAGAGATAAATAGGAGAATGGACTCTTACATCAAAACACCGAGAATGGTTGGAAACCAAGTACCACGGATGCAAGGCGTTCTAAGTTATGACCAGAGGTGCAAGAGTGTTGGAGGTGTGAAACAGTGAAGAAGATGTTAGAAAATGTGGTGTGGGCGGTGGGTTTGGGATATTTAAAAAAAAAAGAACTGAAATCTGGGCGGTGGAAATCTGATGAATGATTGAAAACATCTGCAACTTGGGCGGTGGAAACTCAGAAAAGTTGCAGAAAAATTGGCAGTGGGATGCTTTAAATCAGAAGAGAAACGGTGCCGTTTTTCCAAAAATAACCCAGCACATTCGATTGAACGACAGCCGATAGTGATGGACGACAGTGACAAGCAGACAAGAAGGCACGTCGTTCGACCGGTTCCCTTTGTACCACAAGTGCGAACGACAATCAACTCACTCGGACGACAGATTCACTAAAGCCAGACGACATATCACATGCATTGAACACATGAACGACCCGTCACTCCTCTTCCTTTAGAATCCGATTTTATTTTTTATTTTTAACCAATTTCCACCTAATTAATCAACTCTAATCACTTCAAAACATCATTAATCACCCAATTAACATTTAAAACAAAATTTTTATTTTCCAATTATTAAAATTATTTTCTAAATTAATTA
>CAODLS012513624.1:0-13689 GCA_948243855.1 Flueggea neowawraea
GCCAGCTGATACTACGTATGTTAAGCAATGATCTATGCACGTAGACGCATTACATCAACAGGCAGAAGGAGTCAAACATATGTTGTATACGTTGTATAATGACCAATGCACATAGTAAACAAAAGACATCTACTGGTTTGAATGCCAGCTGATACTACGTATGTTGAGCAATGGTCTATGCACATAGATGCATTACATCAACAGGCAGAAGGAGTCAAACTTATGTTGTCCCGTAACTCTTCGCGGATCAAAATTTATGGCCTCTGAAAGTTCTGTCAATTTTTGCTGCATCCAAATCCGCCAAATAATCCAATGTTGTCCGATCTACATCATCTGTGCTCTTCGTTACAGAAAATTATTAAGTTGGAGGGTATATGATGAATTAAGGTTAATGAATTTCAGATTCTAAATTTACACCAAACATGATTTTGTGGAATTTAATTGAATTCTTCATTTTAAATTATAACATTCCAAACAAGAAAATTCATTTGTAAATGAATTTTACCTGAAATTCATTTGAAAATAAATTCCACATTTTAGATTTATTTATACCAAATAGGGGGTTTGTATTTATTCCATTTATTCCTCTTTGTATTATATTTTGGTTTGTTTATGTGTAGTTGAGGCATTTTCCAATGAATTATATTTTTTCCAATGAATTTTTGTATTTATTCCATTTATTCCTCTTTGTATTTGACGAGAAGAACATTTTGTGTAGAATCATCACAACAAAACAGAGTATATAACAAAATGGAACTCATCACAATAGTTTTTTTTTCCAATAATAAGAACATTTTGTGTAGAATCATTAGATCAAAATAGAGTTTGATCTAAATAAAGTATAACAAAATAGAATCATTAGATCAAAATAGAGTTTGATCTAAATAAAGTATCCAGAGCATCAAACACATTCTCATAAGCCAAAAAGAGTCGCATCACCATTCTTTCATTACTGCTGCCAAGAGTTTCTGTTCAAGTAAAAAATACATGATTAAGTTTTTCTTTCTAAAAAAACAATCAAATAAATGAATGTATAACAATAATTTACCTTTGATTCATTTCTTGTAACATACTTGCAAATGAAATAAATGGTTGAATCATGCACCATGAAATATTATTGCCCTATACTTTAAACAAAAAATACATAAAACATACGAATATGCTTCTCTTAATGTGATTTATTTGAAAATTTTAAATAATTACCATAAATTGTGTTGTCTGCATCTCTCCACCATATGAAAATATTGAGTTAGAAGAAGTACGAGTTGTCCCCATATCAACTTTCTCGTTGGAATCAATCACTCTTTCTGGAGACTTGGCATTGGTGTCTTCAATCTCTTTGCTCATTTTTTCTACAAGAGTAAATTTCAAATAATATTAGTTCATTTATCATATAAATCATAGACAAAAGAAAACTTACTTTTTCCATTTAAACTTGACGTTTTCTTAGACCTCTTCTCCCAGTGACTTTTCTTCCTCTCTCTTCTGCCCTTTGTTCTTGCAATGCAAGGACTAAGTATTAAAGTTTCATGTTCACCATGATCATTACAAGATTAATTAACCACTTGTTTGGCATATTTATTTTTTCTACATGAATTAGCATCTAAATGCAATGTGGTAAAATATTTTTGCAATTTATTATGGATCTCTTCAAATCCATTCAACACAATGGATCTTCCATCATCATGACACTTACTTTGAGATATCAAATCATATGCAAGCTTCATTGCCCTATTATTGTACACAATTTGAGGTTCATTAATACTTTTAATTGAAAATTGTTTTTTTTTTCTCTAGTTCGTGCATTCTTTTTCTAGCCTTTTTACTCCACCCCATCAAATACATTTAAGGAATGATGGTAGCTTTGTTAAAAACATATGTCTTCAAAGCATGAGAGCACAATAGTTCCATAGATTCAAACTTCTTGTAGCTACATTTTACCTCCATAGTTTTTTGTATTAAACACCAATGTGCTAACTACTTTATGCTTAATGAGACATGAGTATGAAAGCCCATTAACCATTCCAAGTTGTAACAGAAATGTTACAACCATCATTAATAATGTAATCCCAATATGACAATCCAAGAGGGGAATGGATTGGATTTAACAAGTAAAGTTGAAAATTTTTTAAATCCTTTTGCACAATAAATCAAAAACCAAAACAGGAGTTAAATCCAATATACGATAACAAAAACTGAAAGAAATATCAGTTAAGAGATAAAGGGATAGAAGAGAGAAGTCCTCGATTTATAGTGGTTTGATCCTCTTGACCTACGTCCATTCCTCTAGCTCACTAGAGAATTTTTAATCCACTAAAACATCCTCACTTGCTGGTGGATGGAAACCGTTACAACTTCTTGTTTTCCAGACTCGCAAGAAAATCAATACCTCTCTTGTTTTCAAGGAAACAAATAAGACAAACCTATACTACCCTTCAAGCTTAAACACCTAAGCTTGATAAAAGGTGGATTCCCAAATATGTAACCAATATCTCACACCAACCCAGCAACAAAAATGCAAGTAAAAGCTCCGTTGGTCTAAGAACAATGAGAAGCTTGAAGAGAGAGGAAGTCAAGAAACAAACTAGCAAAGATTGGACACACTCTTGAAAGGTCTCTCTTGGCTCTTCTGACTTGGACGTCTCTATTTATAAAGAGTCTTTAGAATATAGCCGTAAGTCTTAAAGTAGTCGTTGTGAAATGTGTACAACATTCAGAATTTGACTGAAGTCATTGGCATTAATGTGCATTCTTCCTCATCAACGCACGTTCGTCAAGTGATCAACGTGAGTAGATGATCAACAATGCATGTTGGCAAGTCTCCAGAATTTCTGTATCAAAAAATCCTTCATCAACGTTCCTAGTATATATTCAACGTGCTTTGATAATCTCCTTAGTGTGCCTTAATGCATCATCAACGTGCATTATCGATCTTTAAAGATTGAACCTTTGAAACTAACAACACCTTGTACAAATGGTTATTTAAATTTGAAATTCCCAAAGAGAGTATCAGATTTGTCACCATCTGATCGAGAAATTGACTACGCGAGTTCTTGATCTTCAACGTGCATTGTTGAAAGTAATTAAAGATTGCACATTTACTCAACAACGGACGTTCTTGAATCATCAAAATTTTCTTCAAAGATCAGAACTTGTTATGGCTTCCATGAATTTGAAGAGTTACCTCGACAACGCACCTTAACAGTCATTTGTGTGCTCTATGATTTCCCAACCAATCATTCAAGAGCGAATCTACGCATTCTTCATTCATCAATTTTCCATCTTTCATAAAGATAATTTCCATAAATGCAGAGACATCATCAACACGCGCTCTTAATTAGTTTGTGTGCATTGATGCCATTTTGAGTTATGTCCAGTGTGAGCTTCTTCATAGCAATGCGAGTTGCAAGAGATCAACGTTCCTTGCTTAGCTACTCAGGTTTTATCAACGTGCGTTGTAAGTCATTAACATTCCTTGCTTAACTTTTTGAGTTGTTTTGTAACTCATCATGAAAACTTAGATGGATTTTACATGTTTTCCATAAAATGTCTCAACAAATGAGAGATGTTACGTTTACTCATTAAGTTGACACTCTGTAAATAGACATGGGGACAACTTATCGAGGTAAGTGTTATTCACAATTCACATTGATACTCTATCAAAATATCTACTAACTTGAGTGTCAAATATTCTTTCGAGGAGCAACCGACCTCATAGTGTTTCGTGTTTGCAGGTTTCGAGGTGTCGTTGAAGTTCTTTATTGTTCACATATTTTCTTTTATTGTTGCTCAAATTTTGAGGCAACAACGATTGGCTCCGTATGTGGGAATTTGAACAAAAAGTCTTGCTCGTCGACGTTCAAGAAGTTCATCAACAACATCTACAACATACATCATAGGGAAGATGCCTTCCCACTAAACCATACACCATAAGGAGGAGACAAGAGGAGTTAGTGCCAGAGCAGGAGCTGGAGTATCGAGAACTGTCATTCCTACTGTTCCACTCGCTGATTACTAGACGTTGAGGTAGCAGAATAAGGAAAATCATAGAGCTCTAGGCGAGATAGCGACCTTATTCCAATAGTTTCTTTCTCAACCCGTCCTTCCACCCATCTTGCACGCTTATGCTCGATGTGGAGAAGCAGCAAAAAGACGTGGCATTCCACACGAAAGTCACCATCGACTTCCTCAAGTTCCCGAGCATCAAAATCCTCAACCTCAATAGAGCACCTTGATGTCTGAAGCTTGGGTCGATGCCAAAAAGGAGAACTAATCAAAATTGGTGGAAAGTACTTGCAAAAGAGATCCTAGAGTTCCACTAAGGAAGGTCGAAGCAGAGCCTCAGTATTTGATGAATATCCGAGAAGCTGCAGATATGAAGAGGATCATTAAGGAGGTCCTCGAGTAGAGAAAACTAGTTCCCATAGAGAAAGAGCAACAAAGAGCTAAGGTTCCATTCACTAAGGAGGTCATAAGAAACCCACTTCCTCTGAAGTTCAAGATGTCGTAGCTGCCTGCCTTCTCAGGCAAAGAGGACCTGCATAAGCACATTTAGAACTATGAAGCTATCATGCTTCTTGACAGATGGAAGGACACCATAATGTGTTGCGCGTCCTAATAACATTGAAGCACCATGCTCACTCTTGGTTCAATAGGTTGAAAGAGTCGTTGCTTTCTTGCTTTGAGCATCTTAGGAAGGAGTTCATCATCGCCTTCATCATCAACAGTAAGCTAAAGAAAGATTCCAACTATCTATTAAGCAATAGACAAAGCAAGAAGGAGGCTATCTGACAATAAGTGGATAGATTTAGGAATGCCACCCTCGAGGTTCACGATGTGCAACCTTAAGTGGTGGTGGCCGCAATGTTGCGAGGGACATGATCAGTGCAGCTACTAGAGCCATTGTTCCTTGGCCAACCAAAGACCTTAGCCGACTTTTTCATTTGTGCGAAAAAATATATCTGGCAAGCCGAGGTCATGTGTATAATAGGGACCAAAGACAACAAGGCAAAGAAGAGAAAACAAAGAGAGGCTCAGGGGGATCCGATCAAGAAGAAGGAGAAGTCAAAAAACTCAATGACGCATTACAGTCCAATCTTCGAAAATTATACCCCACTGAATGAGTTAAGGTAAATCGTCTTCGTAGTGATAGAAGGCACATGGCTCATCAATTTTCCTCCAAAGACCGGCCAAACTTTGGGAGGGAATATGGATGCATACTGCAAATACCACGATACCAATGGACACTCCACGGTTAAGTGTTGAGAACTGAAGTATCAAATTGAGACCTAGGTTTAAGAGGGGCACTTGGATCGATTTGTTTACATTGAAGCATTGAGAGGGGACCCAAGCGATGAAGCTAGGCAATAAATGAGAGATGATGATTGAAGAGGCGATCAGTATAGGACCAACTAGGCATCCGACCACTCGAAACAATGGGCTTTAGTTGTTAGGTGTACTTCAGATGGTGGTAAAAATTTGAATTCTTTAAGTTTTTGTGGACTCTCTCTTGTTTAATTTTTTGTTTAACAAATGACATTCTTATTTTCCATTCCTTATGCATGAATAACTACTCTTATGAATGAAGAACATGTTAAGGCAAGTCGTGTGCTTATCCAAACAAAATAAACATGGCTTACGAGAAACCAGGCTCATGTAATCAAAATTAAAAGAACAAGGTGTATATCTAAAAATTGGCTTCTCACTGTCAACGCACAAAGAATCATCTTAAAACCACTAAAACATAGTGTTAGTATAAAAGCTTTCGAGAAATTGGGCTCTCACCATTTACGTATGCGGTAAAGTATAAGAAGCTACTAAGGCTGCGTGAGTAGAAAGACTTATTAAAACTCAAGCACTCACCAAGAGCATGTGACGAACAACTAAATCTTGAGTAGAAAAACTTTCGAGAAATTTGGCTCTCATGTGACAAATATGTGTAGTGAGTAGAAAAGCTTGCGGGAAACCGAGCTCTCACCACGAAAGCACATGATGAAAAGATAGACCGCGATGTGGCAATAGAGTACAAACTTATAGAAAACTGATCAATCATTTTAGAAAACACGTAGTGGAAATCTGAACATTGCATATAGTCGTTAAGCCTGCAGAAAATTGGGCACTGGCTAATGGTGAAACATAAAGACATACAATGAGTAGAAAAGCTCACGGGTGCACCAAGTGGGAAACACGCAAATAAAGACATCAAAGATTGTAATGTGGAAATAGAGTACAAAGCTTGTGGAAAATCGAGCACTCATTGTAGAACACATAGTGGAAGTCTGAATATAATGCATAGTCAAGTATAGAGCCTACCGAAAGCTGAGTGCTCATTACTGACATGAATATAACATGCAACTTGGAGGCTTGAAAGAGAGTTGACACTTCGAAAAGTATGAGCTAGTACAATATCAACCATGTCAAATCACTTTGTCAAAGCAAGTTTCATAACAAAGTGATTAGGGAGCTTATGCCCTAAAAGCGTGAGGTAAATCGATTAAGTCTAGTATAAGCTCAACCCTTATCATGGTCACCTAAAGGAAAACTCCTGAACGACCACATGGAAATGGTGAACTCTACGAGTTGGTGGAGATGTGAACTCCATAAGGTTGTGAACTCTACAAAGTGGTGGAGATGATGAACTCCTCAAGTTGGTGAACTCTATAAGGTTGTGAACTCCGTGAGGAGGCGAAGATGATGAACTCTGCTAGGTGATGAACTCTGTGAATTGGTGAACTATGTGAGATTGCAAACTCAACGAGGAGGCAAATGTGATCAACTCCACAAAGTGATGAACTATGTGAGTTTGTGAACTCCGCGAGGAGGTGGAGATGATGAGCTCCATAAGGTGGTAAAATTCGCGAGGAGGTGCAGATGATGAGCTCCGCGAGGTGGTGAAGACTATTCCAAGATGAATCAAATGGCCATATGGTGGTGGGGGTGATGATTCCTCAAAGAAACAACTCTTGAGCGTCAACGTAGCAGTGGGGTGAAGTCCTCCAATAAGCAGCTACTGAATGCCTACGTGTAGTGGGGGTGAAGTTCTTCAAATGTGGCTTATGAACACTCATATGGTGGTGGGTATGAAGACTACTCCAAAGGGGGCCAAACGCCTACGTGGTGGTGGGGGCGAAGTTCTCAAAATGTGGTTTCTGAATATCCACGTGCTGGTGGGGGTAATGAATCCTCCAAGAAACGACATGTTGCATCTAAAACAAGACGTGAAGTCGTCTGGTCCATAACAACAATGGCATGGCGCCCGATTTTGCGACCTGAAAAAAAATGGCATAAGAGAAATAATCACTTATTATTCAACAAGAAAATAGTAGAGTCGACAGAATGGTGCAAACATGAATGAAGAAAGAGTGAAGTTTTACATTGAATTCGATTAAAATTAGAAAAATATTTTTGCATGGAGGGGCACATATAGGCATAACAAAAGAGTATTGAGGTGAATTGTGACTGAAAGCAACAAACAAAAAAGAATAATAAGGCGCGACAGAGGCGTACATCGTTCTCTAATATTTTTGTCTCAATTGACAATCAATTTCAATGGTGTTGAAACACAAAATCATGCAACAAAAGGAAAAAAATAAATAAATTATGCATTGCACCATTTGAAAATGCAGGAAAAAGGGAAGGAAACAAAGAATGATGCATGGCGTTCGGAACAAGTAGAACATGAAGAAAAAAAAGGGCATGGTAGTGGGGCGGCTTAGAAGGAAAATATTATCATATTAAGAGAAAGAACAGGTATGAGAATGGCACCCTATATTGTTAGGGTTACAATAAGAATAATTAGGAATGGGAGATCTATTTTGGAAGCTTGGAATTAATAGGACAAAAATTACAAATTCTTTATATGAAATCAAAGTACAGATTCTAAAGGCGTGCATGAATCATGCATGTGAACATTAAAAAAGAGATTTGAATTGGTGGTAAGAAAAGGCAGAAAGTCAAAATTTGAGGGAAAGATAGCCAAGAAAAACGGTACCAAATGTAAAGTGACTCAACTAAGAACTTGATCAAAAATGTCAAAAAAGGACTTAACCAACTACAAAATTTGTGAAGCACTCCCTTACTGAGAAAATGATTTCAGAAAATCACTTGTCCTAAATTCGCAACAAAACTCAACTCGCATTCTAGAATAAGCATGTCAAGTTTCTTTTTCTTATCTCCAAAAAATCTGAAGAAAAGAATGGTGATCGACTATCCACAAGCGCACGGTTATCAATGTAGTTTTCTCTTGGGAGTATCCCTAGGGTATCAAATCCACTAGAACGGTTTGCTAATGTGATCAATTCGTGCAAGAAAATAAAAGTCCTTGATTTTTTAGTTTTGAATAAAAGATAACAATGCAATAATGTAAATACTCAAATTAAATTGCAAAGAAGTGAATAATATATAACAAGATGTTAGGGCTTTCGAGGTTTGACCTAAGATTTCCATTTGTTATACTTATGAACATTTTATTTATGGATTAAGTGTTCTCTCACTAATGTCGCTTAAAGCCTCTTACAAGTCCATTTAAGCTATGCCTACATTTATTAGGAGGGTCCTTTCGGCCTCACCTAACTAAACTAGACTCATTAGGTTCATTTGGGAATTTCATCAAACACCTTACCTACATAGAATATGCCTATCTTAAGTATGGTAATTTCAATGCTTGTAAACCTCATTTAAGTTTCATCTTTTGATCCTTCACCTAAATTTGTCATTAACATTGCTATGGCTATCAAGCACAATAGTATTCATATAAAACAAGTCATGGAACCAATTCCAACACAACACAAAATATGACATGAAATACCTCATACCCATTCATAAATATAACAAATATCCATCAAGAGTCTACATCTCCCAACCCTAACTAAGGGTTTAGGCTACCATGACCATGTTCATAAAAATAAGACAATGATATACAACATAAATCATGATAGGCAACACCGAAAATAAGGATAAAAGAGAGAGAATAAGGTGTAGAGAAAGCTTCTCTACGTTGAGTTGTAGAGAAATCCTCAAGCCTTGATGTGCTCTTCTTCTTCTTCTTCTTCTTCTTCTTCTTCTTCTTCTTCTTCTTCTTCTTTTTCTCCTCCAAACCCTAAAAGAACATTCTTGAAAGAGAGAGAGAGAGAGAGAGAGAAAATGTGTTCTTGCTAATCTAAAATTAAAAATGACAAAATGTATGGAAGAATGGTTAAGATGGGGTATTTAAACCCCTTTACATGTGGTGAAACCGTAGTAAGTGGCCAAAAATGCCCCAAGTGTCCATAAAAAGTCCCCAAATCAACCCTTCCCGCCATGAAATTTTGTCCTTTCTGCATGTGAGTCACAGTCTTGATTCTTGGAAGTCACGATCATGAGTGGCTACTGGAATGGGTCACGGCCGTGAGTTGCCAAAACTCACGGCCGTGACCTTGCTTTGGACCACCATCGTCAAATCGCGCGTCGCGATCTTTGCACCCTTTGAGTTGATTTTCGTCGCACTTTCTCCCATTGATCTTCCAACTTCAAAAACATATTTTCCATGCCTTTTTCATCTATTTTCCAATCCCTTTTCATGAATTCATCATTATCCTACAAAAAGCACGAAAATGAATAAATCCATCGACAATTTAGCAAATGTAAGGCGAAAATGCTATATTTTTAATCTTGAAATAATATGTAAATTTGGGACATATCAAACTCCCGAATACTTACCCAATGCTTGTCCTCAAGCATTCAACAACATAAAATTAATCAAGAACCTCAATTCCTAATCACCCTTTGTACCCCCACATCATGTACTACCAAAATCGACATGCACCGAAGATTCAGGCAAAGACACAACTAACACTAGGTTAGCCGAAAAAGTTAAAAAGATTGTCTCCACACTAGTGATGCCCCCTAAAAAGATAGCCAAATTCACACACTCACAAGTTACACTCTATCTTTTAGTGTTTAGGTGTAATGTTTATGCTTGAAGTCACCCATAGCAAGGCTTACTAAAGTTTGGTGCAAAGTCAAATAGTAACCACTATAATAATTCACACCAAAATACCAATCAAAAAGGCATTTTATTGGCTTGTAATGGGGTTAATGAATGGTTTGATAAGTTGAGAGAATAATGATGAAACTGAGTGATACAAGCCATTACATAAACAAAACAAATAATTGCAAACTAAAATGAACTACATGTCTTTGTTTAATAAAACAAGGTTGCCTCTATTTACCACCCTTTTTCGTTGCTTTCCTTCCTTTCTTCATTTATTCACTTTTTTATTTTTTTCTTTTCTTCTTTTTTTTTTTATATATATGAATAGAAGAAAGCAATGTTACATTTTGGTGCAAACATACAAATTGGGCAACCATGTCTCTTTACCATTTAAGCACAACATAACATTTGTAAGACATGTTTAGTTCCAAATCAAATCATAACATTGACATAAAAATACAAAAGTAACCAAGTTGGCAATGTATCACCACTGCAAGTCTCTCAACTTAGGGTTCAACTATGAGGTGTATAACAAAATTAAGATGGTTAAATGGGTTCAAAACAAGAAAAAGGTCAAGGCTCAAAAGGGGTAATCAAAGGATTAGTATAAAAGGGTAGATAATGAAAGAAAAAGAAAAACAAATGGTTAACAAACAATGCCTTTCATCGTTTCGGTATCTCAATATGAAAAGTTGTGGTCTTCAAAATGCATTTCATAACAAATTCTAGCATGGTCCTACTATGAATGATGAATACACACATCATGAACATAAAGTGTTTAATGTCTCAAAATCTCACAGGGGTGTGTGCAAATCTGAACTAATCCTTCTCGACTCTTGTATTAGGGGTTGTCTTTTCCTGAAGCTAATAGAAACCTAAGTTATACATGAATAGGTATATAAGGGATCTTAGGTTTCAAAGTATTTGATCATTTTAAGTTTTTCAATATCAAAGACCAACATCAAGTAAGTGAATTTCAAGAAAAAATTCAAAAAATTTGGAGCAAAAATTTTGGAACATTTTCAAACAAAATCACACAAACAAAGGCATTTAAACAATTACCACAAGCATTCAATAAACCCCTCCCCCATACTTATTTTGAACATTGTCCCCAATGTTCGACAAAATAAATCTGAATCAACATCAACAATGAAAAAAAGGGACAAGTTCAATTTGCATCATGAAGCATAAAAATAAAAGAGAAAAGGTTTAGAATGCTTCTTTAATTGATGGCTCATTTATGGTTGCTTGACCCTTGTATGCACGGCTCCATGTTTCGGGACATGGAGACAATAAATGTTAGTGGACAAATGCATCTCTATAACCATGTAAACGGGTAATACCTCTCTTCACCACACTCAAAATATATTGTAAGTTAATGAAATTTAAAAGCATAGTTTAAGGTCATTGTGGACCCAAAAGGAAAAATTAGTTTAACGTCATTACGGGCATAGCGATATGTCTTCAAGGCTCAAATGTCATGGAGTGAATGGTGTGCACTTGATCTCCTTCGATGTAATTCTTGAGTCGTTGGCCATTAACAATAAATGGAGCACTTCCATTACCTTGAATTTCGATGGCTCCGCTTTTATGTACCTTGGTGATCATAAAGGGACCCTACTACCTTGACTTCAACTTGCCCAAAAAAAATTTCAACCTTGAATTGAAAAGAACATTTTGGCCTTCACGAAACTCTCTCATTGCAATGTGCTTATCGTTCCAAGCCTTGGTTTGCTCCTTGTAAATTTGAGAGTTTTCATAAGACTCTCGCCTTATCTCCTCCAACTCATTCAATTGAAGCATCCTCCTTGCTCCAGCTTTTTGCAAGTCAAGTTTAACGTTTTGATTGCCTAAAATGCTTGATGCTCAAGTTGAAACTGTAGGTGGCATGCTTTGCCAAATACAAGGCAAAACCGAGACATTCCCAATAGAGTCTTATAAGCCGTCCGATATGCCCAAAGTGCATCATCGAGCTTCAAAGCTCAATCTCATCGAGAAGCACTCAGCGTTTTCTCAAGAATTTGTTTGAGCTCTTGATTCGAAATTTCAACTTGACCACTTGTTTGAGGATGATATGTGGTAGACATTTTGTATTTGCATCCATATTTCTCCAAGAGAGACGAAAATAAGTGGTTGTTGAAATGGACTCCATTATCACTTAGGATTGCTCTTAGTACTCAAAACCTTGTAAAAATATTCTTCTTCACAAACTTCACCACCACTTTGATTGTATTGTTTGGCAAAGCAATTGCCTCCACCTATTTTGAAACATAATCCACAGTCACTAAGATATATTTTTTTTCCATGAGAAGGTGGGAATGGTCCCATAAAGTCAAGTCCCCAAACATCGAACAACTCCACTTCCAAAATCCCTTGTTGCGACATCTCTTGTCTTTTACCAATATTCCCCATTCTTTGGCATCTATCACAAACCATAACAAATGTTCTTGCATCTTTGAATAGGGTGGGTCAAAAGAAACCACGTTGCAATACCTTAGCAGCCATTTTGTCGGGGTCGTGATGTCCTCCATAGGGCAAAGAGTGGCAATGCTCAAGAATAGAAACCATCTCGTGATCCGGGACACACCTCCTAATTATGCCATCTCCACAATTTTTGAAAAGGAATGGATCCTCCAAAATGTAATGTTTAGCATCCGCAAAGAATTTTCTTCTTTTGTGGAAAGACAAATCATTTGGTATAATTCTCGATGCTAAATAATTGGCGAGGTTGGCATACCATGGAATACTTGGAGTATCAATACCAAAAAGTTTTTCATCCGAAAATGCATCACAAATTGTCTACTTATCATATTGAAGTGGCTCAATTCTCGACAAATGATCGGCAACCACGTCTCACATCCCTTTTTGTCTTTGATCTCCAAGTCAAACTGTTGTAAAAGAAGTATCCATCGAATCAACTGAGGCTTTGCATCCTTCTTTGCTAAAAAATACTTGATTGCGGAGTAATCAATGTAGACAATCACCTTGGATCTCACCAAATAGGAGCAGAATTTTTCAAAGGCATACACAACGACCAAAAGCTTCTTTTCGGTGGTGGTAGAACTTATTCGAGCACCATTGAACAATTTGCTCGCATAATAAATCACGTGAAGTCGCTTATCTCTTCTTTGGCCCAACATGACACCAATGGCAAAGTCACTTGCATCACACATCAACTCAATTGGCAAGCTCCAATCCGACGTTATCAAAATAGGGGCGAAAGTTGTTGGAATTCATAAAAAAAATATGACACTCATATAAGGATAACGCAACGGAAATAACAAAAAATTTTATCCTAAAATTCCACCAATGATCCATGCATATCGACATACACGATTATGGTTAGAGTTTTTACCTTAAAACCAAAGCTCGATTGAGTGGATGAATGGAATGTTGATGTAGCTTTCAGTATAAACTCAAAACCCTTTCAACCATGTTGTCTTTGCGCAAACATGATCAATGGTATCCACACGAACGAACTTCTTTGGATTTGTGGAATGTACTAGCACTTAGAATCTTTATTCTAATTCTCACAAATAATTTTTCCTCTTTGTTTGTGACACTCACAAATTTGGCCAAGCCATAAAGAATATGACAAGAGTGTGCTCCTATTTATAGGCATATGGGAAAATCTAAATAGGTGCACTAGGGTTAGCCAAAACCTTCTCCTTGTCCCTCAAGAATTCGGCAAACCCTAATCAAGGAAGAGTGTGCCAAAT
>CAODLS012513833.1:0-11813 GCA_948243855.1 Flueggea neowawraea
AAACAAATTCAAAAAAATCGTACTGTCTCTGATACCAATGAATGAATCCTATACTAGTTCAACAAATATAAATAACAGGTTTGACTTACTAACCTCGATTCCAGTGGAAGACACAACAACTAGCAGCGGAACTGGACCGGATCCGATGTTGGTCTCGCGAGCAAACAACGGTCATGTTGCCGACGGGAGTGCTCGACTCATTCGCAGTTTAGATGCCACGTGGATCGATATCATCAACGGATGATATCTGGTGGGAGGAGAGGAAGGAGAGTGACCAGGAAAGACTGAGGAGAGAACACGAAAGTGGACAGAGGGTGAAAGAACATATTTTCCTCTCCCTCTCCTTCTTTCTCTCTTTTTCCTCCTCATTTGCTTCTCCTCCTCTCCTTCTTTTATAAGCAACCAAATGGGCCTCTAAATGGGATTTGCTCATTAGGCCTAATGACCCAACTCAATTAGGCTTACTAATTGGTCTCAGTTCACGATCTCAGTTCACACATTGATCGAACGGTTCGGTTCACCCATCATGGACGAACTACTTTTTTCAACAGTCTTATACATTTTCATTTAGACATCTTGAATCAGTATATGTTATTCTAAAGAAAAAATTGGAATTGATTATTGACAAATTAACTTGATTTTAGTTAAATCTATACATTCACTTAATAAGTCTTTATTTTAAGTGCATCCAAAATTAATTGTCAAAATAGATTGTAAATTTGATAAATTAAATAATACAGACAATTGCGGTAATTCAATATGGTTTATATCAATATTTATATATTTTTTTCAATTCCTTAAAAATTCTTTTTTCCATTGTTTAGGAAGGAAGATTCATCGAATGTACCCAACTTTGAGGGTCCAACTAAATTATCAAACAAAGTTGACTCCAAGGCCTATTATTTATCATAATTATACTGAAAAAAAAAGTAAACACCTTCAATCCTTTTTGATGTGATATGCCATTAGAAATACTGCCAACATCATAAATAACTTCTCTGAATAAAAAATAAATAAATAACTTTTAATATTTCAAAGGTATTTATTGTGATTTCGATAAAAAAAATTAAATTATATTTATACTCATTTCATATCATAATAAAACATATATTTTTTATTTTGGGTGTTTTCAAATATAAATACACTTTCATTTTTTATTATATTTATTATAATAAAATTATAATTTCATTTTTATTTAATTTTTTAACTAATTTATTAATTAATAACACATTTACTTAAATAATATAAATAAAAAAAATCTAAAATAAAATAAATTTAACTACTTGAATTATCACTTCTTAATTTTATAAAAAATAATTAATATTTATTATTATAAAATTGATGGAGTATTAATTATGGCCAAACGCCTCTTCCACCTTATAATCCTAAAATAGAAAAATAATTTATCCAAGACATAAACAGTTTTGGCCCTAGTTTCTGTCTATAATTTTGCCACGCGCTTACCAAGCACTTGTTAACCACTTGTGATATTAACTTTTGTTTTCTTCTTTTCTTGGACCGTGGTATTAACTTTCTGAACAAAAAGAAAATAACTGTGGCATTAAATTTTATTTGCTATTATTTTTCAGCTAATTAGGAAATTCCAAAATTTAATTTGAATGTGTTGGAAAAAACATTCTGCCAGTGATGGGTGAACCGAATCTGATCGATTAAGATGTGAACCAAGGTCTATTAACGAGCCCAAATGAAATAGGTCTGTAAGGCTTATTAAGCACATAAGGCCCATTAGGCTCATAATAGGTCCAATGAGCAAAATTTCTTTGGAGGCCCATTATGTTGCTTATAAATAGAAAGAAGGAAGAAGTGAGAGAGGAAAAAAGGGAGAAAAAAAGGAGGAGAAAAAGAAAAGGAAAAAAAAGGAGGGAGAAATATGTTTCTCCCCTCCCTCATCTTTCCCTCCACCTTCCTTCCTCCATCTCCTTCCACCATGTTTCATCTGGTAGAGATCTCGATTCGTATGACATTTAGGTTGCGAACAGACAAGTACTCCAGTTGACAACCCGATCGTGGTTTGTTTGCGAGATCAACATCAAATCTAATCATGACCTTGTTTTATTCCGCTGCTGGTTGGGATATGCTTCTACTGGAACCGAGATAGGTAACTCGAACCTATTATTTTATATTGTTTATCTGTTAAACTGATAGTAGATTCTTTCATTGGTATTAGAGCAGAGCACGAATTTCGAAATATGTTTTGAATTTTTTGTTGGTCTCTATCTGTAATACCTACTGTGAATTTCTTGTATTCGAATTTCTGTCTAACGCCTTTTTTGGTTCGAGTCCGTTGGGAGCCAAAAACTGAAAGTTGTAATTTGGAAATTCTGATAAAAGATTTGAGATCAACTGTAATACCCCGTCCGTTACGATGAAATTTCCCTGTAGCGTTCCGACCAGATTCCGGCAAGGTCCTTGGTGGAACGTCATTAGACTTCGAATGATCTTAGTTCTGTCCAAATTTGAACCTCAAATGGTTGAAGTGATGTGTGAGTGTTTGAAAGATGTATTTTTGTAAAGTTGGGTGTTGTCGGGCATCAGGAATGATCCGACGCATGATTGGAAGCGAAGGAAATCGAAGCAGGTTGTGTGAAGCATTATAACGTACGTTGCAAGTTGTAGAACGCACGTTGTCTGGAATTTCATTCACAACATACGTTGTGAGAATACAATGCACGTTGTCTGGGAAGAAGGATGATCAACGTATGTTGCTTGTTTAAAACGTATGTTGTGTTGTTACGTTTTCGGAACAGAAGCTACTGGAAGTATTTTGACCACAACAACGTACGTTGTACACTTTATAACGTATGTTCCGACACCAAGACGTACGTTGCATGAGACAACAACGTATGTTGCCTTTGAAAATATTGAAACGGTGCGTTTCGATAGGTGGGTGTTTAAAAACACCCAAAACCCGAGCCCTTCCATCCGAAACCCTCATTTTCCACTCTCTCTGCCTCTCATTGGTTCCCCAACATTCCTACACATCTCTGAAGGTAAGATTTTGGTTCTAATCTCTTCATTTAATCCATTTCATGCATTTAATCTCTGAAGTGGATTTTTGGCCGAAAATGAAATGGGTTTCAGATTTTGCATGTTTTTGTTGAAATGGATGTTGTAGGTTGTTGTTGGAGGTTAGATTAACATAAATCTAGCTTGAAATCAGAAGAATTGATGAGTTCTTTAAATGGCTAGGGTTATGTTCGGATTTGGTTGATTTCTAATCATTTTGTTGTTTATTTGAGAAAATTGTTGATGAATTAATGTTCCTGAGGTTGAGGTGAACCCATATGTATATTTGATTTGGATTTTTGTCAGCTGAATCAAGATTTTGGTATTTTTGAGAATAAATTCTTGAGATTTGTATGTTTGAAATTTTGAAAGTTCATATCCGGATTTGTAATTTTAGAAACTGGAAATTAGATTTGCAATTTTGGGAAAGTTGGAGCATATTTGAAATTTTGAGAATTTTGGAATAATTTTGTAATTTTAAGGAAATTAGTTAAAATAGCAAATTCGAAGAGTTCGAGACTCTTTTGGGAATTCTGACTATTTGAAATAGTCGTTTGTATATTCTCGAACTTGAGGGACTAGTTGGTAATTTTATGAGGTCCAAGGACTAAAATGTAATTTTACATAAGTTGGGGACCAATTCATAATTTTACATAGATTTTACATTAGTTTTTTTCTTCACAAAGAGATATTAATTGTGGTCTATCTGATCAAGTTTTTCGTCATTTTTTCCGGTAAGTCACATGATTAATTAATTATACAGAGTTGATTTGCACTTTTTGTGCATGTTAAACATTATTTTTAAAAAATGAAATAATTATCTTCATTTTTTAAAAATTTTCTGATCTTTTCTATGATTTAGTTACGTCGCAAGAATGGTAGAGGAAAGAGAAGAAGAGATAGAGAGAAACAGAATTCCAGAGACGAGAGAGTAAGGATTCTTTAAGAAACTCCTTTTGTTAGTTGAAGAAAAGCAATGTGTGTGTAACTATATATTCATGTATCAAAGTAGATCTAGTCAATTTCAAGGGAAAAAAAAGGATAGATTTACGTATATAGAAGGTGCAATTTTTTTTGTCAGACTCTACTTTTGTTTTAAAAAAAATTCTGAAATATATTGTTTATTTGTCTTACAATTAAGCATCACATGATTGGCTGATTGGAACACTTAGCTACATATAATTAGTCAAGAAATAATCAAACTGACTTTATAATTAAAATGTACTGATTACTGACAAGTCAATGTATGGGGGAAAGAACCTAACCAACTTAATCCACATACCAAGTCATTCAGTAGTTTGATATAAAAATTTAGTACTATTTTTAATATTTTAAGATGTTGGTATCACATACAATAAATTAATAATTAAATGAATCGAAATTAATAAGTGGTTCAGGTTATTAGTCTCGACAAGTTTTAGGATTACTCTAGAACAAGTTATTTTTTTAGCTTGTTTGTTACGTTTTAGCAAATTAATTACAACCAATAAGTGATTCGAGTTACTGGTCTTGACAAGTTTTAGAATTACTCTAGAACAAGTTATTTTTTTCAGCTTGTTTGTTACGTTTTAGCAAATTAATTGCAATGCAACAACTGACTTGCTTGAACAGCAAGTTCAATTCCTCTATATATTGTAACTTTTTATCATTAATACAATTTAATTTTCATATTTCTACAAAACTTGTGATGGTATTAGAGAACTTCCTCTCAAAATCTCCAACCAAACACTCGTACTTTTCTATTGTAACTGCTACTTTTCCCTTACTTTCTCTCATTTTCTGGCATTTTCTTTCGATCTCTTTCTCTGCTTGATGACTTTCTATTCTACATTTCTCTGTTGAAACAAATGGCGGATCATTCCTTAATTCGTGTTGAAGAGCAAATCTACACTCCATATTACGTACATCCAAACGAGAATCCTTCTCCACAGCTGGTTTCTACAGTTCTTGATGAGTCTAATTTCCACTCTTGGCACCGTGCTATGGTGATGGCACTGAAGATGAAAAATAAGAATCAGTTCATTTATGGAAAAATCTTTATGCCTAAGAAATCTGATCCATTATTTTGTGCTTGGGACAGATGTAATACACTTGTTCTCACATGGATTAGAAGCTCTGTTTCTCCTTCTATTGCGAGCTCTGTTTCTCCTTCCATTGCGGAAAGCATACTTTGGATTGATAATGCTATAGATGCCTGGCTTGATTTATCTGCACGTTTCTCACAACATGATGTATTCAGAGTTGCGGTTTTTCAAGAAGAAATCGCTTCTCTTAAGCTAGGTACAATAATTGTTACTGAGTATTTTACGCAACTGAAGATACTTTGGGATGAATTCAACACTTTGCGTCCAATGCCTACTGTTATGACAAATTGTTCTTGCGGAGGTTTATCTTTAATGAGACAATATCAAAACATTGATCAAGTTACTCATTTCCTACGGGGATTATCTGATAATTCTCAAATGTTCGTTCGCAAATCATGCTTCTAAGGCAATTACAGGAACTCAATCAAGTGTTTTCATTGGTTCTTCAACAAGAAAGAGAACTTCCTTCTTCTATACCTCAATCTCTTGAGTCCTCAGTGTTCTTCGCCAAGTCAACTTCATTTTCTTCAAATCAAGATGGAGGCAGATCTGGAAGAGGAGGTCGCTCAAATCATGGCAAGTCCTTATGTACATTTTATGGATTGCAAGGTCATGTGATTGACAAATGCTAAAGAAAGCATGGCTTTCCAATTGGACATCGAGGATCCACCAATTTTACGTCCTTTTCTCCAGCTCAGCAATACTTGTCCAATTTTACTGCCTCTTCTCCAGTTCAACAACACCTGTCCAACTTTACTGCCTCTACACCAGTTCAGCAACACCTGTCCAGTCCTTCTTACTTCTCTGCTCAACAACAAGGCATTCTCCCTACGCCTTCCCATTTCAAAGCTCCCCCAGTCTCTTCTTCTCAACTTAATGCTAATATATCTTCAGGAACGTAGTTCCACAGATTCATCCGTAACTGCCTCTTTTTCTTCGCTGGGCATTGAAGGTAAAATTTCGAATTGGATTCTTGATAGTGGAGTCACAGATCATGTTACTAGTTTACCTGACTGGTTTTCAAATTATCATTCTGTTACAAATATGTTTGCCAACTTGCCAAATAATGCTATTGTGCAAGTGACTCCTATCGGGACAGTTCAGCTTTCTCCTTCATTGATACTCACTAACGTTCTGCTTATGCCGATCATATAATTTGATCTCCATTAGCAAACTCACTGCCACTGGTACCTGTTGTTTGGTTTTTCATCATGATATTTATTTGATTCAGGACCTTCAATAATCGACGATGATTGGAAAAGATAAACAACAGTCCGGTTTATATCATTTAGTTCTTCCTCAATCATCTTCTCATTCTACTTTCTTTGTTCAGCATGCAAACTTGTGGCACTATCATATGGGACACCTTGCAAAAGTTTACAAGCTATTGCTACTATTGATTCATAAGTTCATGATGATCATTCCTCCTCTTATGATTTTTGTCATTTAGCCAAACACAGTAAGTAACTAACTTGTTCTATAGTAATCCTGAGAACAAGTGCAACAGAAATCATAAGAGAACAAGTGCAATAGAAATCATAAGTGGAAGTGGATCTACTTCTATGTTAGCCTTATATACAAACCACTTTTGTTGATTAATGACAGAAATGACGTGAATTATTTTTTTTCTTCTATGTGCCACACAAAGATCCTTATGGATGCAAAAATCATGAGTGAGTGGGGAAAGAACGATTTCTTTCTCCTTAACTATAGAGGCCAATGGTCTCACTTATCTTTCTAAGAGATTGATGTGTTTAGCTTCAACTCTAGTGAGGGTTTAGATATGCCCCTTTATGTTAATGTGTAATGTGGAGGTTTCAACCCTAACGAGGGTTTAGATGTACCCCTTTATAGTTGTATTAAATAGTATTAAATAGGCTCCTTAACAACATATATAGAGACCACATTTAGCACTCATTCAATTAAGGTATGACCTAATTGAGTTATTTTTAAATATTAATTTTTATAATGTGAACACCTAATAATTGGGTGTTGATTTTGTATTTAATATGAAAATAAAATTGTGAACATTTAGTCCCTTAAATACGCTTTTTGTGTCTTATTCATTGGTTATAGTATTTATAACCAATTTTAAGATATTTCTAAATCAAATAAACCATATACAGAATGAGCAATAATTTTATGGTTATTTTATTAAATACTCACTTGTTTCTTTTCTCTCCTCCCTCTTTTTTCCCTTTTTTTCTTTGCTCTTTATTTGTGTCTCCACTCCTTTTTTCTCTCTATTTTTCTTTATTGTTTCACCTAATTTGTTTTTCTTCCTCATTTAATTTTTAAGCGCTCTTTCTTTAAATTCTCATTTGATCCTCCTACATTTGTTTGGGGAATAGAGATATAATGGTACGAGTTTCACCGTCTTTCCAAAAAGTATATCTATTGGTAAACTCATCCTTCACTGCTCTTTTATCAAACTCCTAAGGTCTACCCAACAAAATATGCCCAACGTGCATAGGAACAACTTCATGCAAAAATTTCTCTCTATACACTCCACAATCATTCAACCACTCAATTTATAAGGTCTTGTGTGCTTTGTAGTAGGTAGTTTCAACTTCTCTACCAAAGTAGTGCTAGTAACATTGGTGCAATTCACTCCATCTATAATTAAACAACACATTTTCCCATTAACTTTGCACCTAGGATGGAAAATATTCTCTTTGTTCCTTCACATCATCCAACCCAACTTGAGCACCCAATGCATGCCTCACTACTAGCATCTCCCCCACTTCATGTAATACCCATACTCCTATAACAAATACTCGTGAAATCCATAGCATATAACAATACTTCCATATATACCACCAAATTTAGAAAAGTTCTTCAATATAAAACTAGCAAAACAGTCACAACAAAATGTTCACAAATAAAACTAACAAAACTCGTAAAAATAAAATATGTATCATATAGTACAAGCTAAGTATGATAAACAAAGATATAGTGCATGATAAGCCACAAAGATCTCATTCTTAAACACTATATGCACTCGCGGCGAGGAGAGAAATAGTGATCGCGACATCCCTACCTCTGTCATGTCGCTGTATGTACAAACCTACAAATCGACTTAAAAGCTAACCTGATAGTACCTCGGAAAAATTTTGTGCTTTATATAAGTCGCAGCTTAAAGAGGAACCCAATATATATCAAACATTATGTAAAGATACAATGTATACAAGCAATCTAATAGATAACAAATAATCCAAATATAATAAGTATGTGGTGCAAGTTCGTTTCATTCGGTAATGGCCCAATATGTCAAGTATTGCCTCAAGTTTCCAATATAAAAGATTTCAAGGATCTTTTAAGGATCTTTTCACTACCAATAGAATTAACCCGAAGGTCTTGCCAATATCTGATAGAATTGACCTGTAGCTCTGATCAAATAAATCAAACAAATTGTTGGCCAACCCAATATAGTAGAATATATTCTAGAGATGACTTCTACTAGTTTTACCCTGCATAGGACTTAGTTCCATCTACCCTCTCATATAATCAATATTTCTAATAGAATTGCATATATCTGAACATATTGGCCATACCATTCCTTTTAAGACATATGAAATTACATGCAAAATGTATACGAAAATGTAGCAAAATATCATTTTAATAACTCATATATTGTGTTCCGCATATTATCATCAATACTCAAGTACATATCATATACGAATTCACCAATATCCCATAATCAAATCATGAACAATAAACAATACCAATAGTTTCACGTATCTCATATAAGTTCACAACAATAACTATATATAAGACGATATACAAATATTGCACGTAAGGCAGGCAAAGAGTTCACTCATAAGACCAAGCAAGTTTAAGTCTCTTAGTCGCCTCTGGAGCCTCTCTGCAGCCCTTCTCACCTAATACATATATTCACACAATTTGCTTTCAATACATAATGCATATGTATGATTATTGCATGCAATGCTCAAATGATGCATGTTCTCAATTTTGACTGGTATGCTCTTCGGCCTACACCTAAAGACTAAGGCAAGTGTACCTATCGTCTATAGCTAGTGGACCATCGAGTACCGAGTGTCGTATCCCACATAGACTACGATTATTAGCTACTGACTCTTCCTCTATTATCTACCCGACAAATTAATTGATTTCGAATAAAACTAAACAAGAACAAGTGCAACTCAAATTAAATGATAAATCAAATGATGGGAAATGACACCTAGACGTTGAATCCCTTTAGACCGAATTAAGTGACAGTGACTCGTTATTCAGACAATTATTCAAACAATTGGACCGTAGAAATTCCTAATGTATATTAACCTCTCTATCGAGTTAGCTAATGCCTAGGTTGATTAACCATAATCTCTTCCTAATTAAAACCCCTATCGTTGCTTTATCGAATTATGAATTTCGCTATTAGGTTTGACCATAATCCAGAGGATTTATGTCAACCTATCTCTAGGTTTGCATGCAACTCAATCGCACACAGAATCTCTCGATTGCATATGCACAAAACAATATTGGAATCGAAAGGCTAGCAACAATCAATTCAACAATACACAATATAAATCATAATTGAGTCGCAATTCCATTAATCAATTGAATGAATAACAAAATCCAACAATCACATAACCAATCTAGGGTTCATCATATCCAAGTGCACAAAGAAATCAGTCCATATCTATAGAGAGATAAACAACAAAACCAAAGAGAAATCTAGAAAGAGAAGGAAAACCATGAATCCTCCAATTCTTCACGAAATCTCTTCGTTCTTGATGTCAATTGATTCTCCTGTTGTTTCCCACATTCTCCGACCTTCAATGGCTGTGTTTTGTGCCTCCAAAGTCGGCTCCCTCAAATCCAATGCCGAAACCCACTTAAATAGGTGAAATAGGGCTTCTGGGGTAAGGCCGTGCCCAACCAGTTCCGTCTGTGTGCTTCAAAAAAAATCAAAATCGTGGCTTCCATAAGACATGGACACGAGATCCCGTCTGTGTCCGCAGCCATTATGTCCTAGGATACATATACTGCAATTCCTATCCGTGTGTGTTCAATTTTCCATGGTATTGCACATTCAAAGCTGTCCACGGTTCTTGTCTTATGCATCCTAGGTCGTGTCTCACTCCAAAGGCCTCAAATGTCATCGTTCAAGCCTCGTTTTGACTTGCTTTCATTCGATTCGTCAAGACATCATCAATTAACCTGAAAAACACAACATAAAGCATAAAAGTACCAAAACTTATGACAAACGCCCAATTCGTATTCAAAACAATATAAACTTAACCACATAAATATGTATAAATAGGTGTTTATCATTGACACTTCTAATATGTACTTATACATGCAATTTGGTATGAATTAACACATTCTCATATGTTTTAGACAACTCTTTTAGGCATATAAAATTCAACGACAATTGAAAAAATGCAAATTAAGCCTATTTACGCATTCTAATCAGTTTATGTTATGCTTTCCCACCGACAACCAAACGAACTCATTGTATTCTCAAATTTAAATCACATATAAAAAACATATAATTGTTTACTTATACCCAAAATCAGACTCTATGTCGGTCAAATGAGATATACACATAATATCGAACTATAGCATCCGCCAAATTAGGCCTGTTTACACTTATTTGTATCCACTATTCGTTATACTCATACGTAGGCTTTAAAAATTTATAGAGATATACTAGACCACAAATAAACAACTTTCATGTTTTACACTTTGATACTTCTGTCTTTAAATGCCTCAAAACAATGTTGCAATACAGACTGAAATCTAGATGCAAACAGAATCAACTCCCAATTCATAGGAGTTTATGTTTAATTTCTTGCTCTAATCCCTTAATTAAACATTTAGAAATCTAAATACATATTATAATGAATATTAAACAGATAAGAATGGAGAAAATCACTTATTTTTGTCACGACCCATAACTGGGACCCGTGACTGGCGTATGAGTCGGATCTTCTGTGGAAGTCTAGTCCAGCTCGCACAAGCCTCAATGATACATGAACCATACTAACCATACATTTTACATTTCTAATAAAATCATATATATATATATATATATATATATATATATATATATATATAATAGAAAATATGTCAAGTGACAAAAATATATACAAAATCAATACAAGTACCCCCAAAATAAACCCAAAAGCAGCAGACACCATAACCCAACAGTATATCGGTGGGGAGCTATAAAACAAAGACGTAGCCCGATCAAGAAGGCACTACTAACCCAAAAGTATGTCAGAGCCTCACTGGACGAAGATATCAAAAGGTTTCCGGGTCGAGTCAACCTGTAAAAAAATGGAAACAAGAAAACACAAAAAGATAAATGGGGTTAAACCCAGTAAGGGACAACAGTCTAGATTGCCTCATATGTGCCTCACAAGATTGGTTTGAAAACCGTTATAAAACTACCACATGCAGGTATACAAAAGGTATACATGCAAGTATACACTCTACATACATAGTACAGTTCGTAAATCGTTTAAAAAACATTTACAACCAAAGCAAACACATGCATATTAGCAAAACGATACTACTAGTATCTAGGTCAAAAATAGTATATACGATTTATCATCATGGGACCGACAACAATCGTGGTGTGAAGTATGTCACCAACCACCTCAATAACGACCGTGGACTCTGCCACTTATCCAATAACAAATCATGCGCTGGGCCAGGGTACATGGCTATCGT
>CAODLS012514979.1:0-10416 GCA_948243855.1 Flueggea neowawraea
ACCTTTATGCCACATGTCACAATATCATTGGATACGAGTTATGACATCCCAGAAAAATCATCATGCCACGTGTCAATGGCGTGGCTACCTGTGTGGCATTATCTGTCACGTGTCGTGCAATGATTGGGTACCGACACTCAGTTCACATGGCCTTGTCGCTGACGCGTGTCGTGTTTTTATTGGTCAACGTTTTGGTCAAATTTGACCAATTCCTCTCTCTGCCAAGTGTTGCGATTTGAGTTGCACGTGTGGATGAATCAGAACGCGCCACATCGCCATTCTTATCAGATGAATAAATTCATCTGTGCATCCTCACTCAGTATTTTTCGATCTGATTTTCATTAATTTGACGACCTTCCCGATGAAATTTCGCAACAAAATTTTGGCAGGTAACGTTTGCAAGGTCAACGATCTCAAATCTTTTGTCGGAATTTCAAAACTCCAACTTTCATAATTCTACTCCGGATGGACTCGAACCAAAAACGACGTTCAAGATGGAAAGTCGAATAACAAAAAATCACAGTATGCATCCTAGATAGATACCAACAATAATTTTGAAACATATTTTGAAAAACTCATGTTGGCTCTGATATCAATGAAAGAATTGCATATCGATTAACTAATAAACAGTATAATAAATAGGTTCAACTTATTAACCTCGATTCCAGCGGAAGCTAGCAGCGGAGCAGTACCAGTTCTATGTTGGTCTTGCGAGCAAACCACGGTTGAGTTGTTAACAGGAATGCCGGTTGTTTCGCAGTCTAGATGTCACACGTGATAAGTGCAGGACTCGGGGTCGGGAGGTTGAACCTCGATCTCTCCCGGTGGAGAGCTCTTTCTCCTCCTCTATTTGGAGTGTGTTTTTTGGTGTGTGTGAGAATGGAAGCTTTTATAGGCCCTTAAATGGACTCGTATGCCCAATGGGCCTTACATGCCCATTTTCATTTTCAACTCAATTGGTCTCGGTTCGTGGTTTCGATTCACACCTTGACTAACCGACTTTGGTTCTTCTCAATTGGGCTTTCCAATTGGTCTCGGTCCACAGTCTTGGTTCACACATCGACCAACCGAGTTCGGTTCATCCATCATGGACGGATAACTTTTTCCAACAAAATGGTTTAAAAATTTTAAATTATAAAAAATTATCTTTTCTAAATTAAATTAAATTAAATTAAATTAAATTATTACAATTTTAAATATATAAACTCAAGCTAAACAGATTACCTCTACTAAACAGATTACCTTATTAAATTATCGTTTCTCTGATTGCTTCGATATTTGATGTATCTGCAAGTGTATTCAAATATTAACATGTAGATAAATAATGTTTTGAACATGGTTGATATTTGGCCGAGGTAATAGCAACAATGGTAAACCTAGCATGGATAATTTGAGATCTTAATAAAAACATGTCCAGGATGTGTCGTTTCGCTATGGATAATTTGAATTGAATAGTTTAGTTCTTAATAAAGATATACACGTATTTATGTATTAAAATGAGGGACAAAAACATCTAATTTTTTTAAAATATTCTGACATTTATAAGTATTATGATATTATCTTTATTTATCTATAGAATTTCCAATTTTATTATATTAATGCTTCTATTTTCATTTTTTTTGGTTTATTTAGGAGTTTAACTTTTAATAATATATTAAAAGTTGAATAAATGTTGTATCATACTACTGATAAAAATGGGAATAGGGGTAAATCTTTTTGTTCCTAAAATGTCCTTAATTATTTAGTTTAATTACTGAAATAATATATTTACCATTTTCTTGGCAAATTGTCTCTTGAATAAGTGGAGGTGTTCATATTATATTACTTTAAATTTTAATTTTGATCTTATTAAATTTTTAATGAAATAAATTATCACATAAGATAACCTTTGAAAAAAATTTATCGATAAAAAATGTGAAAATAAGAACACATATATACAAAGAGGACATATATATATGACGATAAGATTGATACCATTTGATAAAATTCGATGGTCTTTTCGTCAGTTGAACTTAACTATTTGAAAATTAAATAGATTTTATTAACTGAAAAAAAAATATTGGCACTTTTTTCCCACTTATTCATAACTTCAAAACAAATTTAATGTTTCACTTCAAAATATAAAAAAACATATAATTTATATTTTTCTTCTAATGGTTTAGAGTATTAGGGTCAGCCACTCTTGAAATTTCAAACTACGTCAATTATTGCCCACAATTAAATAGAAAATTATGAAAGTTAGATTAAGTAATTAATTAAGTTTGGTATAAGGAATATTTTAATTTTATGATTATATATTTTATATCTGTAAGACAATCTTTATATGTATTTGTATTTATTTAAAATATAATTTAATCTTCTATCAAATGTAACTATTTAAAAGTTTTACTAAAATTATATATCATGTTAACGCACGTTTACAGAAAACTAGTAACATTAAAATTGTGATTTTTTAAAAAAAAAAAAGTGATCACGTGAAATGCACATGTACGAAAACCAATAATTTATAAAAACATTTTATAATGAAAAGATTGACGAAAGGACGCTTGTAATTATTTTTATTAGACGCTAGGATCTGAACATATTCATTAGACGAAAAATTCAGTCAGTAGATATCCATTAGGGAAAATGTTTTGCTACACTTGGTATAGCTTTTGTTATACACTAAACCAATAAAAAGAGAACATTTTCATCAAAAAGTTTAGCCAGAGCGGATCCAGATAAAAATTCTCTCTTCTTATAAAGTCATACAAGTGTAGTCAAAATTTTGCATCCATTAGACGCTGCTATTGTCAACTCATAGCATCCATTATTAATATAATTCTCTCACCGAAAGACTTTTATGCTACATGGACATGCAAAACCTTACACCAACTTAAAACTCAGGTGATACTGATTACTAATTCATGACTCTGTAATATATTTCAATTCTAACAGCTTTTCCTTTTCCTTCTCCATGTAGCTTCAGTATGCTGATTCTTGATTGAATATTCCGATGTTCAAAACGGGTTTGTGTGTAATGCGTCTAACTTTAAAATCTAGTTAGTTAACTCTGCGAATTTTCTCAATACAGTTATTGGATGCATGATTGCTTTAGTTACGCCTGAGGTGAATTTTTCAGTACAGTATTCGATATTGTATATGTACTAGTGTTTCATATACTTCACTTCTCCAAAAAGTGAAAAATTGGAAACATGCTGAATCGTAAAATTCTACAAAAAACGAAAATCAATTTGTTTCGAACATTCCATGCCTGTTTTCTTGTTTTCCAAACAAAAGTATATGTATATATAGGAACTACTGTAGATCTGTGGAACAAATCCAAATGCAAAGTTCAAATTTGATGAATTCTACTGAAGGGTGTGGATTATTTATTAGGTTTAAAAACTGAGAGTTCACATTCCTCAAACATAGAGGACTCTAGCCAAATGAAGACGACAGAAACTCCTTTCCAGAGTGAAACCAGGAAAGTAATCTATCATGATGATGGACGGGCGACCATGATATTGTATTGTCAATGTGGGAGATCCGGGGTAAGGATATGGAATTTAGTAATGCAGATAGTAGGTGTCGCAAATTTTGGCTTGATTTCATGAACTTCATAGCACTCTCTTTTTTGCATTCTTTCATGCACTCTTCAATCAAAATTTGACACATGAAAGAGAAAATTGATTTGTTTATAATCTTTATACGTATAAATATTATAAAAATACCACATGGTGAATTTTAATTGAAAGTGCATAAGAGAGTGCAGAAAAGAAAGTGCACATAGCATTTCTCCATGAACATTTTACAATTTTGTTATGTTTTCTTGTAGGAAATTACGACAAGCGCGAGTAACATTCCTTTTAAGAAGGTATTCGACTTCTACCGTGTGTTTATAAGATTAATATATTTGATTAGTTTCTCCCAATCAATCACCCATTCCATTCATCATTCTTGATTGTGTTGCAGATTGAAGGCAACAACAATTTTCAATTTAACTTATGCTTAATCGATATATTTTTAACTATAATCCATTGATAAACAGACATTCAATTATGCATTGTCAATGGTATCACTGGAGACAATGGTTAACCGTTCTAGATGGCAAGAAAAAAACAAACATTATTTTGGTAATGTTGAGGTAAGCAAATTTCAGAGAATGATATCATAAGTGTTAACTACGTAATTATTAGTCAGCTTTGTTTAGATATATATTCTTTGTTTAGACTGTTCATGTTATGTTCTTGGTTCAGGATGTACGCAGATGGATTACGTATTATTACTACAAGGAAATGTGTGGCTTGTCAGAGAATGTAATCAATAGGCGTTTAAAGACTAGAGAGACTATGATATGCCCACAACTCAAATAAATTATGTTCAACATGTACGTTTTTCTCTTTTTCTTTTTCTCAAATCAAATTATTTTTTTTATTAAATCACCCGTATATAGATATCTTTCATCTGAATTCGAGGTGGACATTTACTTGCTCAAATTACTTCAATAAAAAGGAAAGTGAAGAACATTTTCCTTGTAGGAGGGACATCTCTGCCGTTGGGTTCAATATGAAAGTTTGTCTGATCAATTTTCACAGACTTGCATCATCTGCAAGGTATGTTGCTCATTGTGATAATTTTGTAGAATGAAAATAATGCATTAATTTCCACTTGATCTGTTCTTATTGTTGTGGTGTCGATATAATCAGGAAGATTACAAGAGCGGAGATAAAATCGCAACGCTGTACTACTATTGCCATGAGTACCATGCAGATTGCATAAAGGGGTGGCTTAAGAGGAAGAACTTGTGCCCATATTGTAATCGTTGAAAGGTGAAAACATCCGGCACCATCAATTGTATTTTGATTACACCCAGGTTGAAGGGGTAAATGTTTGACCCCACTAAATCGAGAACTATTAATTATTTATAATAGATATGTTAGCAGTAAATTTCTAACCTGTATATCAAATTTATTGGATGTTGAATGCGATATGTTTATTAATCATTACTAAATTTTTGGTTGAGACGTTCTAAATTCTGTTGGTTTTATGTTATGCATACCGGGATAGATGTTATGCATTGTCCGGAGATTTTTCTTGCTTGCCTATGTCTATAATTGTTTTTTGGCGAGAATATATTTACTTTATTATCAAAAAAAGATGTATACAACTCTAAAATAAAGGAAACAAACCAACTCTGGAGTTACCCTATACTATCTAACTCTATCGAAACAAAATATCTTATATATCTGAACTCTCCTACCGAGCTCATGACTCACCTCGTGGCCTAAGAGATGGACAAGTCAAGATAAGGAGATATCTCAAACGGTCAAACCTGTACAGCACTGTAATCAAACAAAATAATACCAGAAAGAAACCTATAACTCCAACACAAGTTTGCATCACAAAATCTATCTCTAACACTACCCAAAATTCTTCGCATAACTCTGTCATGACAGAAGATATCATTTTTAAAAACCATCCCATTCCTTTCCCTCCAAATCCAATACACAGTATGTCTACTAATTGTTTATAATATATATGTTAGCAGTATGTCTTGAACCTGTTCATCAAAATTTATTGATGTTGAATACTATACGTATTTCATGCATTGTTGCATTGTCATAGTTATCATGTATGATTTCGATTCATTGTGTTTGATCTTCAGCTTGTTGTGAGTGTCGAGATAGCTAACCATTCACCAGCAGTGCATGATTGGCTTGTGAGTCGACAATCAGATGAGCTGAATGTCATATTAAACATATAGGCCATGTTTTGTAAAATTATATTATTTTAATGACTTGGAAAATGTACCTATAAACTGGAATAATATAAGGATTGATGAAATCTAAAATTGACTTATGTGGATTGTTTGGTAACTAACCTGTTCTCAAGTTCGTTATTTTTCATGTTAAGGTCATATAATTTTTTTTTAAATTCAGATTCATTCAATTTCAAATGGCTAGATATTAACAAGCAATTGGAGAGATATCTGGAAGCTCTCGGCTACAACAAATCCCAGGCCATGGACTACTACAATCCAGTTATGGAGGCTGACCGACCGATATTTTTAGAGCTACGAAATTAGGGAGTGGCAAATATTCCTGCTCAAGCGGACTCACTCAATGATGCTTTGAGTATTCCCCCTACACCTGCTCCATGACTATGACTCGAACATGCTCACTTTTCTCAAGTTCGACGTTTCCACTGTCTGCTAAACTCACATTTAACTTAACGAAGTAGGCATTATCACAAGTTTGAAGCGAATATTTCTTGACTCATAACCTGAGTTTCCAGCCACCCTGCATATTTTGTATATTTTCTAGCACATTTTTTCTGGCCCATGACCTTGGGTAATTTGAAGCCAGCCTGCGTATTTTGTACATCTTTTATCCCTAGATTCCCTGCATATTTTGTACATCTTTTAGTCGTGGATTCTGTATTAGCCCCAGCTTCTTGATTTCAGAAAAGTACTTGGTTCAGGGGGAAAAAAATCAAAAAAGCAAAATATTGGATCGGGCAAGCTTCAATTCCTTGCCGCACGGTACAAACCAACCAAATTGGCTGCGGAGAACCCTATTAATATGTACTAATTGAGACATGGTCGGTCGCAGCCAACACTAAATCTTGCTGTCATAATTACACAGAATTATCAACGCAAAACAAGCGCAGATCAGAAACATCTTGAATATAACCAATACCAGAATCTTATGCACAATATTATTGCTCATTATTAATACAAATGAAGGTGATATTACTTTTCTGGTAAAAAGAAAGAAGAAAATATTAATTTGAGCAATTGACTAATTAGGATGGAGTAGCTAAGTTAAAATAGCCAGGATTAGTAAATGGCATACTTGTTTTCTGAAATTCACAAGACCGGGCCAGCCTTCAGCTTTGGCGTTTTCTGCTTGGCAAAGAAAGTCGATAGCACACTTTTACTACGAACAGGGGTGGCTACAATTTCACGCCTTGGGTTTTCAAACGATCTGAATGCTGTTAAAGGTTTAGAACTCTCCATTTCCTGCAAAAAGGAACTCACTTATAAGTTCTTTCCTCTAGAAAGCAGGTTTAAGGCACGACGCACACAATACATTGGCTTTCCACCAAAAATGACCCGAGTATTCTAATACCCCCCATAGTAGAAACAAGTAACATATCAGAAGTGACATTGCACAAACAGGCAATGCAAAAGAAAAACAGAAATCTTGAATTGTAATAACTCATCAATAAAATTTAAAGAGCCAGCAAAAAATACTCATTATTTCAACACATCAAGTTGACATGGCTTTGAGAATGTTGTGAACATAGCTTAAGCGACAAGAAAGAATCTCAAGGTAGCTGCATTATAGGATACATGGTCTGGAATTATATGTTTGACCATTACATGAATGCACATGCATTTAACTGAGAGATGAGCATATTTAGCAATTCCCAGAACTACATTATTAAATACAATACAATCCAAACCTATATGGAGGCGACTCAATTTTTATCAATATGAGGTCCTATGGCGAGTCTGAATCATATGAACTTCAAATTCTCAGCCTATTACCAGTCCAACAGAAGAATTAATCACTACGTCAAAATCAATGCTTCTCACTGTTCCTTCCGAATTTTCAAGGTAGAATGCAAGGGTAACAAACATACCAAGAGCCCATTGTTACCTTCATCAATCTCTTCACAACATGTGATGCTTACCAGAACTTTGTCCTCACTTTAGTAAAAACTAGTATTTATTAAACATTCTAAAATAACAAACAATCCATGATACACTAATCTGCATCAGATTCATAGTTAAAATAGTTTCTTCTAGAAGCAAATGGCAACTTCAGTATACTAAACAACATGCAAAAGTGCATGAAGTTTCAGTTAACCTCAATTTTCAACCATTGATCAATGATAACCAAATCATGCCCTTTTGAAGATTATCAACAAAAAGTAAGACATGATTCATGATAAAAAGAAGTCCTGCACCGTCTTTCTGTAAATATGAAATGATACAAGATCCAGGTTACAGAATGACAATAATTATGCCACCGGATTCCCATCTATTGAAGCTGGCAACCTTCAGAAGCACCTTTCTTAAATGATACGGCAGCAATGACTTCTCAGCCAGCCTTGTGGAAGCCTTTAAGATATCCAGTTTGTGCATATAGATGTTGACAAAGTATATACCATCATGTCTAAGTGATTTATGAAACCCTTTTAAATATGCATCATGCATGTGTATATAGATGTCGTGTTTGATACAAAAGACATTCAACAGGCAGAAATCCTATGCCACTTAAGCAAGTATACTAGAATACAAGTATCACCCAAACAAAGAACTATAAGAAGAACAGCAGAATAGCTTTATCAAACAAACGAACCACAAGATGATAGAAAAGTAAAGACACTTGGGAAATTTGAAGCAAACAACCCATTTAAAAAAAAAAAAGCACATCAAATTTGCATTTTTATAATCAATCATACACTTAAAAGAAATTTGGACAAGTTGGTGTTCTTTCTGATTTTAACATTACCCTGCGTGGGATGCCAAATGTTTGCATAACTCCATTTGGTGCAAGACCACACATTGATATTTGAGAAGGAACCCCTGAGGATTTCATTCGCATACTTTCTTCTTTATCTTCATGCATAAATCAAAAGAAGCAAGATACAGTTATTTCACTATTGCAAAGCCATTTTAAACAAAAGGATGCAACAATTATATAGTATAAAAACACCATCTTTCCCATGTTTCATCATACCAGGTAAATGGAAAGCTGGAGAATATCTTGCAGAAGATTTCGGGTCCTCACAGCTGCATAGCAATCATAGGTCAATCATCTTCGTACTCTCAAGGAAGCAATTACCAGGGAGACACGCGTAAGTCCAAAGACAACTTTTCTTTCTGCTTAAAAAAAGGCAGCACAAGCATGAATATACTAACTTTGTTAAAGGATGTGGAGTCCCTTTTAGTGTATATTTTGTCTCTGATGCCAGGTGCCATGAAAGAGTTTTTGATGCTGGAGATCCTGATGCAGAAAAATTTGATAAAAATAGTAATCTTCATCAGCAATTGAATTGTGAGCTTAGAAAACCAATATCAAAAAAACAAAATAAAAGCGAATGGCAAACAACATACTAAATAATATTGTACGTGAAGGTTGGAGTCAAGAAGCAGCTTGCAAATGATTTTGCCTCACAACAATCTGTGCACGTGGGCTAAAATGTACCTTCTTGTTGACAGAATCTATCTCAGACACAGGAAAACCAGACAAAAATTAAAAATTAGCATTTCAATTGTTATCATCACCCCAGACACCAGTGGACAAAAAGCCAATGATATTTAATCTTACTGGGCAAGATGTAATGCTTGTGATGTCTTGGAATAAATGCCAACAACTGCTGCTGCCTAAGCCCTTCCTTTTCCGCGTATGTTTTGCACGTAAGAATTTTCTAATATTCACAAACTTTGTAAGTGGAAGTCATCCACTTGTACGCATTACAGCAAATTATCCCAAAAGAAACATATGCGGAAAAATTTACCTGATTCAGACAAGAAACCTTAAGCTCCATGGTTGAGCAATCCACCGTCTGTTGCTCAAGAAGATCAGTTAACTTGTAAGCCACAGTGCCAAGATGATCAACAGCATTTACAAGGGCTCGCACAGCGTAATCTTTTAGGTTATCTAGCACCCTATTTCATGACAAAAGAAGTACATTCAGAGCATAAACAGATAGAAAAGAAAAGAGCAATTTAAATGAATAGATTAGCACGCATTTCATTTCAACGTCAAATATTTCTAGCACGTAAAAGCCACAGCTAACACCTATGCCCTTACTCATGCACGCTAAATCAAATACAATTCGCACGAAAACTAGTAGTTAACCCAATTGAGATTCAGCCTTATTTGCTCTATCTTATTCAATGAAATCCAAACAAAATCAGCACAGTTATAGGATGGTACCCATATCACTGTATCATCAGTTACAGAAACTCATGAATTACTTGGGATTAAATAGCGGATAATTTGTGCAATATAGGTCTTACATTTGTTTCTGCTCGCTATGAAGATAAGACTTCTCGCAGTAATCCGCCGCGGAATAAAGTTGCGGCCTCAAGTTCTTCAGCTCCTGCAAAACCAATGCCATGGTGACCAAGAATCAAACGACGTCGTATCAAATTGACAAAGTCAACGATTGCCAAAAATCTGTAAAACAAATCAACGAAACATGACAGTCACAAAGCACCAGATCCAAGAACATCCTGTCACCTGCAAGGCTTTGACGAAGCTCTTACTACGCTCCATTGAGACCTCGTCGTAAGTCATCGGACGATTGTGCGACGCCGTATGCGCCAGCTCCATCATCTTTCTAGTAACAAAGTTGCTTCCACTTATTTATTTCATCAACGCAATCAAAAACTCTAATGATATATATCAGATAATA
>CAODLS012515014.1:0-10156 GCA_948243855.1 Flueggea neowawraea
AGAAGCAACAAGCTATAATATAAACCAACAATCATTACATCAAACACAAAGAAACCTACAGTTGAAGACGCATTAATAAGCTCTCAAAGCTGAGATCTTAATTTAAAAACAAAAAAGTACAGGAGCATTCAAAAACTGACGTTACGAATTTAATCTAAAAAAAGTATGTGATTTTGATTATCTACATTTCAGTTACAAAATAATAACAGAAACATTAATGAAACAGACTCAAATAATTAACGCCAAAAGCAAAACCCAGAAGCAGAATTCATTAGATAAACAAACCCTAATCACCAAATCCATAAATGCATGCAAACATCAAAACCCATCAACGAAATCGACAAAAGAGATTCACAAACCCCAAGCTCCACAGATTTCTTAAGCTGAGAAATAAGCCGGTTCTTCCTGCTTTCAGCAACAGCAACACCAATCACAGCCACAATGAGGAATCTCTGAGCAGGACTAAACAGCTCCCACGCCACCTTTTCCTCTCGGCTTAAGCCACCCCCAATGGCTCGAGGCGGGCTCGCACTGATACATAAAAGAAAAAAAAATCAAAATTGGTAAAACATATTAATGTGTGAGAAAAAGTTGGAGGTAGAACCGATTGAGAGATTTGGGGATTAAATACCTAGGCGAGATGGCTATGTATGCTGAGTGTGTAGTGGAAAAGTGTCGAGGCGAAGATGCAGCGACAGGACGGTCACCGAGCTTGGCGAACGGTGACACGGCGCGAGCGAAAGCAACAGTGACGGAGTGGCGCGAGACCAAAATAGAGACTGGACAGAGAGGGGCTTACGGAAACAGAGAGCGTGCCGAGAGAGGTTGAGGAAAAGACATGGGGAGGTTCTGCTCTGTTCTTCGCACGGATTTTGGTCTGCAAATTCGCGCCATGGAAGAGAGGGGTGGGAGGGTCATTTCCATAACTCGGGAAGGAAAATCTCTCCCCCCCCCCTGTGGCTTAAACTTCCCGTACGGATGGGAGGTCGTCCCATCCAACTCAGGAACTTAACCACAAAATGGAAACCAGCATTTACTGGGAAGTGTCTTCCCCAGTACCTTAATTGCCCCATACCAAACAAACCCTTAATAGAAGCCCATCTCAGTTCCGCAAGGATTATGTAAAAAATTCGAGGAAAACCTAAAGAGAAAAGTTGTATAGATAAAAAGATCAGATGTTATATCTAATTTCACAAATTTGTATCCAATGAAAGAAGACTGAATTCAAGATACAGAACTTTCAGATCATGTTTATAGAAAAAATGAACACGACAAGAAGACGGGTCACTTCAATTATTGCTTCACTAACACAGCCACCAGCATCAGCAAGGGTCACAATGCCACCAGCAACAAATTGAACCACCGGAAGCCTCCCCATCTGCTTGGTCTGAACCACCAGATCATAAGGAGTAGCAATCTGCTTCGCAAATGCCAAAACTTCATCTTCATCCATGTTCTTTAAAACCATTCTTCACACTTCTTCACCGTCTCAACAATGCTTCATCACATTCCTCGCGCTCTTCACCGTCTCAACATAGAAAAAGTATGAACTCCACAATCATTAGCTCATCTGTTTCTTCAATCAAAATCGACAAAGCATAAAATCTGCAAAAATAATCTCTTTTTTATTCTGATTAAAACTAACACAAAATCCCTAATTTTCAACGCCTTAAAATCCCTAAATCCATCCATTTTCATTATTGTTAGCATTAGAACCAGATATAGTCTACGACATCATCTTCTGAAACTCCTCAAAATTAACCGATCCACGTCGGCTCTACCGCCCACCAACACCGACCCACCACACCCAGTTACAAACACCATCTATTCACCATCAACACCACTGTCCTTCAACTGAGAGAGAAAGAGACATAAAAACACCAAAACCAAATTAGATCTACTATCTTTAAGTTCATAACCAATCGAAACAAATGCCATTCACATATGAGAATTTGGGTCTCTTCTTAGTTTGAGATTTAAAATGAAAAGAAACAAAAAAAAAAGAGGATCTAAGCTCTTAACTCCGTATCGGCGTCGTTGGCCTCACCAGAGACGTCGCGGAAACCAAATCCGTAGGGTTAAGTGTTTTGATTGGGGGGGGAGAGAAATAGAAGGAAGTGGAATAGACAAGAGAGAGAAAAGTTGAGAGGAATGCTGTGCTCTTGAAATTTATGAGGGAGATTTTCGTAAATTTCTATTTTCATTAACTACATCAGTTAAAAAACGCATGAAAAACAACTTATTTTTATAAAAAAAATAAAAATTGACCTATTAATTAAAATAAATATTAAAACAAATATCAAACACTCATAAATTAATTTTTTCTTTAAATAATTCTGGCATACCACACCAATAAAACATCACCACCACCATAATCCAGAAATTATATCATAGCAAGCAGAAGATGGCGGAGGCATCGCAGGTAATGAATTCAAACACTGAAACAACGATTACGACGCTAGACGAGGACTCACTGGTGAAATGCGCCAGTTACCTCAGCATCATAGACGTCTCCAATCTAGCCATGTCGTCCAAGTTCCTCAAACGCGTCGCCTACTCCGACTCCATCTGGCTCCGCTTCTTCAGGTCCTCTTTTATTCACTAATTGAGTTAAGGCATATGGATGAGTTTGAAATTAGTTACATAACTAAGCAGAGAATTAGGAAGGAATTTTTTTTTATGTGATTGATTTAAAATGTTACAGAGAGCAATGGCCGCAAGAAGTGGTTCCGAGCTCGACACAGGTGTACAGAACGAGGGAAGCGTATTTGGCGAGGTTTGATGCAGTGCATAAGTTCGGTTTTTATGATCCTGTCGTGGTTGAGATACCTGCAAATTTTGCTGATCTTCGACCAATTGATCATGTCTTAATGGACAAGCATGAGTTGATATTTTCTCAAGTATGTTTGATGCGTATAACATTTTACTTAAACAAATGAAAATATAATCGCTGCTTCGGGTTGATTTTATTATTGATTTTGTGTTAGGGTTCATCTATTTACAGGTCAACAATTGATTCCTTGTTGAATGAGAATGAGAATAGCTCTGGTTACTTAATAAACAAGCATAAGGCGAGGATTACTTGTATGAGGTACAACTTCTTGATTGATTTTTTTATGACTGAAAATCATCGATGCAATTCACTTGCTTTTTTTTTAAACTAAGCATGTTGGAGATTGGAATTTGTTGCTTGCATTTAGTGCTAATGTAATGCCCTGTTGGAATTAATGAGTGGAATCTGATGATGGAATTAGAAACTTTAATCAATTGTTATATGACAATACACTTTTAGAGACAAGTGACCTTTCCTCTGAATGGAAAGCTGACATTAGTAACATGGAGAACCTTTTCAAAGAAACACTGGCTAAAGTATATATTCCTTTAGGTTTCCAATTTCCATATTTATTGCTTAGGAGTAGCCATTATTTCAGATTGGTAAAGGAATTTTTATGAGTAATGTAATTATCTTCCAAGAAAAAACGAGCAATGTAATTATCATTATTTCCTAATACTTGAGAATTGATACCCTCAGATTGTTTCCACTTTATGAAACCTCTCTCTTCAGAAATGCAACACAAAGGGAAGGAAATGTTCTGATAACGTAAAGCTGTAATCATACCATTCGCATGTTTTGGAAGGTATTGATAGATAATACTCTTCTTTTCTTTTGCAACCTTTACACTATCTGCAGTTTTGGTTCCATTGATAAGTTTACATTACAATCTATCTACTAAACATTTGGAAGATATGCGTTGATAAGTTTGCTTAGATAAGTTTCTGTCTCCTGTCTAGTGATTTATAGTACTTTTCTTTCTCCTTTTGTTCTTTGATAAAAAACATGAGAGGGTTTTCACTCTCACGCACAACAAAAACACATAGAGATATGTTTATTTACCTTATTTCTATCTCAAACACGCATTTGTTGCAAGGGTGGTGCGTGTGTATTGCCTTGTTCCTATGTCAAATGTTGTTCTTACTTATTTGTTGCAGGGTTCCTGCCAACGGTGTTTTAAAGGGCACAATGGACCAGTTTCAACATTGTCGGATAAGTTGTTAGGGAATGAGAATTCAAAAGTATTGGCTAGTGGTGGAGAAGATGGCACAGTTCGGCTTTGGTCCCTTAGCTCAAATGGAAAACGTGGTCAGCATACTCCAAAAGCTACACTATATGGGCATCAGAAGCCTGTCAAATTGATGACAGTTGCAGAGTACATATTTTTGTCTCTATATTGCGGCTATATGGAGATGGAGATTAGAAGGGTTTTGCTTGCCTTATTATTGCATAGTAAAATAATTTATAAAACGTGAATGAGAAGTCTCTGAAGTAGAGTTTTTGTTTTCTTCTGGACTTTAGGAACATTGACACTGATTTTATATATGCTCCTTCTTGCTTTATTAGTCATCAATATAATGAAAGCAAGCTGTGAAGGTTTTTCTGTCTTTACTTTTTTTTTTTTCTGTTACCCTATTCCAGGTTTCATTTAATTTTAGGAAGCATGGTTTTATTTGCTTTGTTAACAGTGGGAAAAAAATTTCAGATTACTATAAAGTACTTAGTATTACAAGCTTTGCCCAAAGTTGAAAATTCATAGATTAAGTTTTTATTCTTGAATGCTTGTGTTCCTCGAATTTTAACATTCCTTTGATGCCACTAATGTCTTTTTTTTACTTCAGGCACAAAAACTCTCTTTTGGCAACAGTCTCGACAGATTCTAAGGTATTGCAATAATATTATATTATCACTTTTTCTATATCTTATTACTTGATCTTTTCAAGAGTATCTACTTTAAGGGCTTACAATGTCAAGTTTCTAACTCTTACTTTTGGAAGATTTTATATTACCATGACAATAAATAGGTTAATTTATTTAATTTTTCATGATATACATATTTTATCCATTTTAAAATTTTATTTGGTCAATGAATGTAGTAGAGCTTAATTTATAGATGCTAAGGTCTGATTTGAAAATTTTAAAATGACAGCATTCTTTTTGTGTAACCATTATTTATTATAAAGATAGTTTCATGTGAGATATATATACGCAAATGCAAATGCCAAACACAGTTGAAATTAAGTTGAAGTTGATATCAATGCGAAATTATAAGTCTAGGATGCATTCCTTATGTAATGAATATATGGAGTACCAACGTAATCATCGATTGGCAGTTTCATGTAGTTGAAATACCTTAAGTATGTAAATATAATGTAAGCTTTTTATAATTAATGGTTTCTCTATAATTATTATGTGTATGATCTTACAACAATTTGTGAACATAATGATGACTAATAGGTGAACTTGGCTGTTATTATTGTTGATGCAACTTAAATATGATTATCGAATATAGAAGTTCTTCTTGGATTTGTGTCAGTAGATAAAAGCAAGTCACAATTGGACTAGTTATTTCTGTTGCAGCAAACTGTTATGCAGTTTTCTTCTGTATTTCAATGAATCTGATGCTTGTTCTAGGTCAGGGTTTGGGATGCTACTGTTTCATCTGCTGCCCGTTCTTCATGCTGTGTGGGAACGACGTGTGTGCATGGTGCGCCTATAGACATGAAACGCCACGAGTCTTTGCTATTCATTGCTGCTGGTTGCTCAGTTGTGGCTGTTGATTTGAGGACAATGCAAAAAGTTATGATTGCAGCATCTTGTGAACCAAAATTGTTTTCAGCTGCAGTTTTGCTTTCAAAGTCCTTGATATGCACTGGAGGAAATAAAAAGTAAGACATTTTATACAGCTCCTTATTAAGTTTTTCCTGTATACCTCCTTTTCGTGCTTTTGTGTAGTTCTACAGATCAATAACCCGCTATGTTCCTTTTTAACTTTTCCAGTTTTACAGTTTGTCTTGAACTTAAGCCATGCTAATTCATGTTTAATAACTTGGCATGTAATAGCATCAACTATTTTTATCAGCTGAATTCTGAGTTTCTATAGTGCAAGTCGCATTGTAAATCCATAATTTTGACAAACGGGAGAATTTTGCATCAGAGCCATGATTTGGGATATAAGGAGAGATTACGAGCCAGTTGCTGAGTTGGACGGACATGTGGGTCCGGTTACACAATTACACATGGATCAGTACAAAATAGTTACAGGAGGACCGAAGGATCTTGCTGTCATGGTATGGGAGCCCAGCACTGGTAAAAGGATAAATATCCTCCCTTCCAGTTCAGAGACAGATGACCATCTGATTGATGCAATGGCGGCGAATGGGACTCGGATCGCCATTGCAAGCACTAACCAAGGATCTAAAGTTGTAAGCTTCAGGGATTTTTTTGATGCTACTCATCCTGTTACAGATTGTTTCAACAATGATAATCGTTCAGAACAAGAACATGAATACGGTTCCAAGTTTTGGGATCCAGAACCTTATAATGATGATAGTGATATTGAAATTTGAAAGCTTTAATAGCAGAAGGATTTGTGCTTGTTTGGTAAGATTGGGAGAATCCTGGACTAGGAACAGGAATAGTTGTATATTACCTTTTTTTAATTTATTGGTCTGCATATCCTAAGGTAATTCATATGGTTTATGTTAGCAAATGGCTATTATATTACTTCCAGTATGAAATGATACTCCAATTTCTGTAATTTTGATATCAAAATTCAATCAGTTGTACAGGAGAATAGTAATAGTAATAATATATTATTCTTTGTTTTAACACTTATCTATGTTCACTGTACGTGGGAAATAATTGAAGTTAACTACTTATTTTAAAGAATTTAATTATATAACAATAGTTATTGTTAATCAATCTTTTTCAATTGAAAAATAATAAATTTTAATTATTTTTTACACTGCTTTTTGAAAAAAAAGGGTCATTTCTAAAGTATATAATTATGAATTCCAAATTATTTGTTTCATGAAAAAAAAACTGATGTTTGTAAAATCCTTCAAATCATTTGTTATTAATTCCAAATTAAATAATATATGTCTACAATATAAAAGAACTAAATATTTAATCTAAACAGTGACATTATGAATTTTATTGTTCTATTAAATAATTTTTCAACTCTTAAAATTGTAATTTAATTAAACAATAAAGAACGAGGTGGGATATAAAAAATGTATTTTGTCATTTTAAGATTTTTTAATTTTTCTTTATAAAAGACTTCCCTATCATATCGTCTCTCTCTCAACTGGTAATACGAATAGGCTCTTTTGAACATTAGTTTTTCAGGAATAATACAGCATTTTGAAGAACATTTTGGAGATTGTGTTTATTTATATCTTCCACTTGAATGACAACAACTTATTTGGTTTTTTCTTTAGAAAATTTCTGGAAATTCTTGTTTTCTATAAAGAATAAGTGAAAAATTAGTTTTGAATAACTAATCTAATCTTTTTTTTCCTCTATTTTTTAGAAAATTTTCTGGAATTATCAGGTCCATATTGATCCTGTTAGTTTTCTTGGTTTCATTAGAGCATTCCAACAATCTCCTTAATGGAAAAGACATGGTAATGCTACTGCAATGTTCTGAAAGTATATCAGGGTGATATTGACTCACAACCCATAAGTGGCAATTGATCAAAACACACCAAAAAAAGCTCCTCCTGCAAGTAAAAACCAATTCAAGCAACTTCATTAGAACCATCTCTCTCAAAAACACTGCAAGTTTCTGCATCACACAACCCTTCCTGATCACAGTGGATCACCATTAAAGCCTTTGCCTTATTTGTATCCTGTTTCACAAAATGTAAATATTTGCACTACTGCAACTGAGAAGGGCATGTAACGTTATTAATGGAGATCATCAAGCAACAACCCCGATCAAGCAAAGCAATACAATATTCCTCTATTCCTGTATCTTTTTCTTCAGCCTATTCCTGTTTCGAAGCCAACATTAGGCTTAAAAATCCGATAAATAGCCCTTCCTCACTAGAAACTTAAACACCCAATTTCAAACACAGCACAAAGATGAGCAATGTTGTATTATCAGTCATTATCTTCACTCTGCTCGGACTCGCAGTCGTAGCCACCCTCATTCTCTTGTTCATCAAATGCTGTTTAGGCCCCAGATTTTCTGGAAGATGGCTATGTATCAATAAAGGATGGTAGGTAGATTGCGGCGTAAGTTTTTCGGTTTACTTGAACTTCAAATTTATTCTACAGTTTTCCTATATGATTTTCGCTTCTTTTCTCTTTAGACTAATGAACCGCCATCTCCATCATGCCCAGTGACGGATGCAGAACAAAATCTAAGCGGGGACCCGACAGAGAATAAAGTATTTTATTATTGGTAGAGAACATATGTTATATATAATGTATAAATTTTTCATATAATACTGTAAATATATATCATAAACCATGAATAAACCATAAATAAGTCATAGATAAACTATAAATAAACAATATACATTTATTATATGTTAAGAGACCACGGAACTGAAGGGGGTCACAGGATGGACCCCCTCAGGTCCACCACTGGTCACGCCCTGCCTCCTGAGCTCTGGTTTAGTACATTTTCAGGGTTTAGACGTTGACTTCGTTTTTGTGGATTTGGAAGGTTTTGCCTATGGAGATGTGGTGGTTGATCGGATTCGGATGTCTTTTGTTTTTGGTTTTTTTTTTCTGATATGATGTCTTTCTTAATTTCCAGTTGTCGGATTGTTTTGACATAGCTGAGTCGTTTTGTCAGGATATGACTATAAGTGGCTTCACTTCTGCAAAACGTTAAAAAGATGCGATAAATGAAAATGAACGTGGGTTTTGTTTTGTGAGATTTCCTTTTGTGAATGTTTTTTTCAATTTATTGCCACAAATTTGCTGTATATAATCAATGTTAGAGTTAGAATTTGGCCAAATGAGGTAAAGAATGAATTAAAATTTGCTGTATACTCTAGGATTTGCGGATAACTGTTGAGGGCGAATGACCCCGTCTGAACCCAGTTAGCTCTGCGATCGTGGATGATAATGGTCTTACCTAACATACCTAAACGCAAGACTACTCCTAAACAAGAGCAAACACAGACAGTGTCTACAAACAGAGAAGAAACAACATCAAAGCATTATTTGTGAGTTATAAAAATTAAGTTTATCTTTCTTTGAATTACTCTTTTATCTGAAATTCAAAATTAAAGAAAAATATTACTTTTTTTGATGAGAAAATAGGATCTTTAACTTACATTTCTGTTACAAAGACTGGCGCCATATTCTTTCAATTCGATGATATGTCTTTGAAAGCGAATTATAAAAAACGGCATGTCGTTGGATAAAACTAAGTTCGCAACGCGCAAGTCGCCACAAGCCCCAACTTCTCTTCCTGTCCATTTCACTCTCCAAATCTCCGATCAAACCACCACCAGATCCACCACTCCTAAGCCCCTAACCTCCCCAAAAACAATGCCCACCACCACCATAACCACCCTCTTCCTCCTCCTCCTCCTCCTCCTCCTCCTGCTATCAACCACCACCACATCCCCAATCCCCGGCCTGGACTCATTCCTCTCCCAGCAATCCCACGTGGACCCACAAGCCACCAACGACTCCTTCCAGTCCCTTCCTTCATCTCTCAAGAAACCTCTTTCTCACTCTCTCCCTCTCCACATCTCTTCTCTCATCACCTCTCTCCTCTCCCTCTCCCTCCCTCTTTCCCTCCACGTCAGACTCGTGGACCCCACTTTCCCCTCCGACTCCACTTCTCTTCTCTCCACCTTCCTCTCCTCCACCCACTCCTCCGATCACTTCCACGTCATCGCCCCTGACCCTTCCCCTGCCGCCAACCACCGCCTCGCCGTCACTCATTCCCCTCATCTTGATGTCTCTCACTCTTCCCCGTCTCTGTCCTCCCGCCTCTCCGCCGCCATCTCCTCTGCTGTCTCCGCCACTCCCTCCTCTCTCCGCTCTCCGCTACTTTCTGTCTCCTACGATGTTGTAGATTCAATGATCAAGCAGGATTTTGAGAAAGAGAAACCGGTGACTGGAATTTATATATATTTGATCAATTTGGGATCTCAGTCGAAGAACTATGCTTACAGTTACTCCCATGGGGACTCGTCGCCAGGGTTCACAAAGTGTTTGGGGAGTATCTGGACCGGGGCGGAGAGGTATCTGTGGATTGATCTCGCTGCGGGGCCTGTGGCCTACGGCCCAGCTTTGTCCGGCGATGGGGTGCTTCCTAGAGGTGAATTTCATCCTCTGGCGGCGTTCCAT
>CAODLS012515088.1:0-13693 GCA_948243855.1 Flueggea neowawraea
CTGTAGAAGAAGATAACCTATAATTTTGGTGACATTTTCGGGTTCCAGTTTCTTGATTCGATTGAAAACAATTCTTGTTGACTCTCCAAAGTCCATCTTACATCAAGAACCATGCATCTAATTGCTGCAAATTTAATTATACATAAAAAAGGCTAATTAACAAAATACAACAAAACGAAAGGAAAAAAGAACTCTTGACAGCAGCCATACCCTGCAAAAAAAAAAAACCAGAACGGTACCAATATTTATTCTATATAAAAAGAAGTACAGAATCTAAAGGCTGATAACAAGTTGCAGATCTAAAGAACAAACACGGACGAAATCCAGAAAAGAAAGTAAAAAAAAAAAAAAAAAAAAAAAAGGGGAAAATTAAGGCTAAGGTTATTACAAGAAAGTATATACTTCCCAAGATTTTCCGAAACCAGAACGAAAAGGAAATTTTTTTCTGCAGAAACATACTGGTACAGGCCTTCCTGATTTGGTTTTGTTTCAAATAAAATAATATTAAAAAAATGAAGTCATCATAGCTGCTAGAAATTGCCAGAACACACCATTGCAGTCAGAGAAAATGAACCCTTTTTACCTAAATCTGGAAAAGAATCAATCATGAACATCAAAACCGTATCTTGTAAACTTCCAATTATGTCACAAAAGCCACTTCTTGACTCTACACTCAATCAAGAAAAAAAAAAGAAAGAATCTTTTCAGTGTTCATGGCTCTAATAAAATTTCAGAACAAAAAGAAAAAGAAAAGAAAAAAAAAAAGAATTTTCCATTAAAATGACTGTTTTCCACCAGAAACATGCCATTTGAAGTATCAAACGAACCCACAAAGACTTTCTCTCCATTTTAAAGATAACACAACAAGAGTTCAAATTTACCTAAAACACAAGAACCCATTTCTTTTCCATGCTACAAATTGAAAGAACACAAGAATATTATTAGTCTCTCCAACACTAAAGAGTCGATCGAAAAAACACAAGGAAGAGAAACTTTCCAGGCAGAAAATATGAACAAAGAAAAATGTCAACAGAAAAACATGAATGGTGAAACCCAACATACCATGCAAAGATCTTCTGTCTCGTTGAGTCGATTTCAATAAATGGCTCCAAGAAAAGAAAGAAAAAAGAAACCAATGAACTTGTAACCAGTTTCATCTCTGTAGTTTTTTCTGTTTCATGCTTTGAAACAGGATGTTGTGACCACACAACTTGATGTTAATCTCTTTAACTGAACTGATACACACAACCAAACCTGTCTTCACTTCAATTTAATCAACACACTCAGTACTCAGAACAGTTATTATATATATAAGGGAAAAAATATTAATATTGTCAATCATTATTAAATTAATTTTATTATTATTATTAGGTCAAAGCCACGAAGCACTTGGTTATAGGGATGACAATTTATAACTTATTTAACGGGTATTAATTTTATTTATATTTAATTAATGGGAATATTATTTATTTTATGGATACGAATAATATTTGTATTTTATTATATAGGTAAGATCAGGGTATAAATATAAGAATATCTTATTTGTGTTCGTATTTATACTTTTACCTTTAGATAATATATGTGTCCACGCCCATTACTTGTTACCCATAACCGTTGTATATATATCTATACACATATATCTACACACATACTCACATATATATGTAGAGAGAGAGAGTCTTTAAAGGTAAATAAATTATTATATTTGAATAAATTGATTTATAATTAGAATGAGACTATAAATGTATTTTGTTAGATATTGTAATTTTTATGTAGTTAGAATGAGATGCTACTTTTAAAAAGTTATTATTATAGTCTTATATTCAAAGAGATTATTATAACTAAAATATTGGACAAAATTTTGTATATAAAACTTATTCATATAGTATTGACATATAATCAATTGACCAACAAATCAAGCATGAGAATTCAAAAATAATATTTTTTTTCTAATATTTTTGTATATTTTAGTCTAACATAGTTTGGTATATTATCATCACAAATATAACATTTAGTACATATTTTTGTCTAACATTTTCTAAATAGCAAGAGACTAGAACTAAAAACTGTAATTTAGATGTTGCGATGAGAATGTTGAAAATATTGTTCATCTTCATCTTTGTATAACATTTTAAACTATAATTTTTGTATAAATTCTCTATCAAGTGATAATTTATCACATAAACTTATCACATTATTATTTCATTAACTACATTCAATTATAAATTATAATTTTTATATTATGTTGTATGAATATAGTATTTCATGTTGTCTCGTGTATTTTTTAAAATTATTATTTTAAATTAGTAATATATTATTTGCTAAGTTAATTAAATAAATTTAAATTATGGGTAAAGAGGTACCCTACAGGTAAACAAGTATCATGTGAATAGAGTACGAATAATAATTTTTGTTACCTACACGAGTACGGATAGAGTATGAGTACATAATATGAACTATAAGTATATTTAAAAATATTGGTATACTTTGTTCATACCCTATTTATTATCATCCCTATTTGGGTAGTTACGTATTTACTGTTTTTAGATATGATTTAGAAAAAAAAATCAAAATCTTTAATTTGATTTCGTAAGCTGCAGAGAAACAAGGCTAAATATTTTGCTTTATTTTCGAACAGGATCATAACAGTCTCAATTGATTTAATTTACATAATTGTGCTTATTTATTAAAGAAATAAATTAAATTTTAATTAATTTTTTAATAATAATTCAGATTTTCCAACGTACTAAATTTAGAATTGCCCACTACACATGTCGGCAAGTTGTATCTCTTGAGTGGCGCAAACGTGGATTTATTTTTTTATTTATGTTGTTGTCTTTTAAAGAGTTGAGCCTCCTTAAATGTGCACCGTTGGATGGACATTGATATTCACATGCACGAATCTCCACTGTTGAGGATTTTTTCTTTTTAATTTTTTCAGGTGACGGGGGACCTGATCAATGCCTTTGGTTTATCCGAAAACTTGTAAATTAAATAATATTTACAATATGATCTATATAATATTATACAAAATATTTTTTTTATTTATGAGACAAAAATGTTTGTTGTGCAAAAGGTTATATATAATTTCCAATTTTATCACTTGCATATTTTATTGACAAAGTAAAAGGCATGTTTTTGTAACGTGGGAAATGAGTAAGCGAGGATTTCGCTTTAAATGTCTTTTCTTTTTCTTGTTCTTTTTCATTTTTTCTCCTAACAATATAGTTTATGAGTTTGTTTACTCTTAGTTTTATTAAATCACTTTGCATCTGTACATATTTTTGTATCTGATTAATTTAGATTCAATTTTTTTGATTAATCTAAATTGCAATTGAATAAAAATTACAGATGTACTGTAAATTACACTCTCTTAATCATTCGAGTTAGATTCAAATATTGCGATTTGAGTATTTAAGACTAATTTAAATGATTATGTATGTTATTGAGTCTGAAGTTCAACTTTATTGACCTAAAAAATATATTAGTCAATACTTATTTTTTTGAGGAATTAAAAAATTCATGAATTCGTGGGCACTTAAGAAAAAGGCTGAACTTTGCTAAAAGATCATTTCAATATCAACATCATGCCAACTGCAAGGGTTAATAGATCCACTACATTAATTATATTAGTATTACTTTTGATAGTGAAAACTTAATACGAGCTTGCTAAAGTTGTTTCAATTTAATAATTGTCATCCCTTTCTTTATAAAAAGAAATTGCAATTTTACGAATATAAAGTTGTAGTGACATGACTGCACAAGCGGCATTAGCAATAAACTTAATTTGAATTAATTAATATTAAAGTTGTTTATTTATTTATCAACAAAATTGATTTAAATGAATTTTGTAAAAAAATAAAATACTGTTGTTATCATTTTCCTCTGAGACTACATGATGAACATGTATGATCCACATGATGAACATATATTCACTTAAATATGATTAAAAATATTTTTTATATTCACAATTCATTTATTTAGCAATTCAAGTACTAATGCATCCGATTTATTTTTACTAATACTGTTATTATATTTTTGCATGAATTTATAATTGATTACATTTTTTCTACGAAAGAAAAACATGGTCAGATTGGGGGATTTAAAATAATTTTCATATATAATTTTCATTCCATTACGAACGTCAATTGTATACTTGATTTATATGTACGCTAAAAATACAAAATCATCACAACTGTATATTGTTAAATTGATTTTCATTACATACTTGATCTTACATTATAACATTAATAAAAAGTATTTAAAAAATAATTATTTGCTGTAATTTTTAATAAAAATGAATTTCATTTTAATCATCATAAAGGCAAATATCAAATTCATTTCTCTGCTGCAATTTAGAGAAATAAGAGTACTTACTTTGCTTCGAACAGAGTTTCAGTTGATTCTAGCACTACAGACTTGATTACTCTGGTGCAATTTAAAACATTCAGCTACAAAATATCAGCATTTGAAATAGCTCCAAATCACAAATTTCAATTGTTAGCTGCCTCGCACTACCTACACACTTAATAAGAAGACTGAGATTTAAAAACAATAGTATAAATCTAAACCACGCCACACAAAAGAACGTCGACTCATGTTGACGATCGAAAACAAAAAAACATAGAGAACCATCAGTTATCATTTATCAATTAGCATTTGTATAATAATACTATCAATTAGCATTATAAATCAGTGGTAAAAGAATATAATTAAATACGTAAATAGAACTACCAAATGCTAATTGATAATGGACTGCATCAAATGCATGCTTTAGTGGATCCACTGACAATGGACTCCACTGGACCTCATACACTTCACTTTTTTTTTTTATTGGTCCGTTGCAAAAGGGACTATTGCTATTTTTTTAATTTTTAAATAATTTTCAACTTTGTAATTTTTATTATTTTTTCGTTCGTCTTCATTTGAACTTGGTTAAATATATTTAGAATTATTTTGGAACCACTGAAGGCAAAGATTAGTAATATTTATCATTTTACTTAATTTATGTATGTTTTTTATGCATTATTTGCTTAATGTATTTTATTATTTTTTGACTTCCAAAGTAATTATTTTTTCACCTACAATTTTTTTTCATATTTATTCACTCGATACTAATTTATAAAAAATATTATTTTCAAAAAATATAATTTATTTTACATACAAGTATAAAATTAGTATGTTATGAATTGTATATTATAAAATAAATTAAGTGATAAGTGAAGTGATTGTGTCTCAAGATAGAGTATAAAAAAGAGTAAAATTTTTAAGAGAAAGAGTTTAATGAAGAGAGAGCTTAGAGCATATGCAACAGCCTCCTCACAATCCTCTCTAAAAATATAATATTTTAGTGCTATGGTTGTCTCAAATTTTGAAATTAATTTTACTTTCACTACAATCTAACATCTTTTTCAATATTTTATTAATAAATTAACTAATAATTTTAACAAATTTACAGTTTCTTATTAAATTAAAGAATTACTATTCACTCCTTAATATTATTTATCAACTTTATCAATAAAATATTAACTTTTTAATATTGTCTCTCTCTAATGCACAAATTAAAAAAAACTAATACACAAATAAAAATAAAATAATATATTTGACTCTCCAAATGTGAGGAGTCTCTTGGACATACTCTTAATAGATTACTAAAGTTCCATGACAATCATATCCATCTTGGGTATAACCATTAAAGATGCCCTTAATTACAACATGTTTTGTGCTATATTTGGTTCCATGTAGTATAATAAATTGGTTGCTAAGATTCAAAACTTCATAAAATACTTGCATGGAATTTGTTGATTCAATCATTAGCATATTAATTTAAATGAATTTATCTAATTAATTTGGATTTGAGCCTATTGTAGACTATATTTCTCAATAATCGTTAAAGTCACTTATTTAGGTATTGTTCACTTTGGGTTTGTCAGCTATAAATATAAATTCTCACAATTTTATCTTTAAAATACCATCTTAATATTTAAAGAAAGAATGTGTTTATAAACGATCTTTAATTTCAATTCTTATTTCTTAGACAATGTTATAACATAATATTACAATAGCCTCAGTTGAAATTAAAAAGTTTGGGAACACAACATTAGTTGACACAACTTTCTATTCGACTTCACACAAACCACTCGAATAAATACCGTTACACGTGCCGCAATTTTCAATGATTTGAAGAGGGTTTTATTTATCCAATAATAAAGAATCAGAATCTAAAAACAACCATTAAAATGGGAAGGTCTGTGTCGGGGTTCCTCACTTTAAAGAAAACCCTTATTATCTAACTTATTTAGTTGGTCCTTGCAAGTACAATCATTCCCAAGTTGTAGGGACTGGTCAATAAACGTGGTTTCTAGGAATTACTTTATTACCAATAAAGTGAAAAGAAGTTGCAACTGCAAGGTTGGCCTAATAATTGTGGTCTGACTCCAAATCATGAAAAAAAATGACCGTAAATGCTGCTTCTCAAATAAAGACAGGTTTTATTACCGACCCAAAAAAAACGGTTTATGAACCGACGTGTTCAGTAACAGAAAATAGGACTAATTTTTGAAAATTTTTTCTAAGAAAATTAAAAATATAGAAAATATGTTCAAATTATATATTTTTCTAAGAAAAATAGAAAAACAGATTTTTTAAAATATAACTAAAACTTAGAAAATTTCTTTTAATAGTTTTTCAAATTTTTTCTTTCTAAAACAATAACGTATTTTTCAAAATTTTTCAAACTTAAATTACTAGGTTCTATGTGCATTTGTCATTAAACAACAACTTGATTCAAAAACCTAAACCCAGTTTTCATAGTGTAATTTACAAAGTTGTATTTTATCGATTTTCTTGATTTATTGTTGGCACGTAAGTTTAAAAACATGTTATTTTTTTATTTTTAACATATAATTAATCTCAATTTATTGAACTTAATTGCAATCTTTTTTTTAAAAACAAACGAATTGCAATCAATTATTATCTTAATTATAAAAACAAGCACAAGTATCTATGAAGTAATGATATGTGATTAAGAGAGGAAGAATGATTCAATAGGCAGCATATGGTGCATGTGGAGAGATGGGGCAGAGGAACTTAAAAGAAGAGTTGGACCAGTGACAGACCCAGGAGTACTCAACAGCATCACGGAAGTTAGACAATAACTTTAGAGGCAGACGAATTAACAAAGATCAAATTAAGAATTTAATTTTTTTTAAGTTCAGTGGCTTACAAATTATTACAATAAACTATATATATAGGACTTCGTTGGCTCTGAGGTCACAGGACTCGTGATCACCCTTGAGTTTGTCCATGTTGGACAATAAAAGCTAACTCAATTTTTTCCTACAAAAGAAATTAGCTAAATAAGGTAATGCTTGTATACATGTGTTTATTTGCATTTCCAGACTAAACTTCAGTCATTTCTCACTGCTATCTAATCAATCGAAATTCTTGGTTGGCCTTATGACATGTTGGCTCTAATAATATTTTGTAATTTAATACTCCATCTATCACATAATAATAGACACTAATCATTTTCATGGAAATAAATAAATAATAGTTTTAGTAGTTAAATTTATTTAATTTTAATAAATTTTTTTATTTATATCCTTTAAGTAAATACGTTGATAATTAATAAATTAGTCGAAGAAAGATATTAAATAAGGACAATATTATAATTTATAACTTTGCTAATAATAAATATATATAAAAAAATTGCTTATATTTTAGAATATTCAAAATGAAAAGTATACTTATATTATGGGATAGAGAGAGTAGCAACAATACATTCGATATTTAGATGTTTGGAGAATAACTAGAGACCTAAATTAGGTAGAGCCTTCGTATGACCATGATAGGACTCTAAATTTTTCTTACGAAATTTTAAATTTTTTCGATATTTAAGAGTTAGGCTTAAAGTTTTTGGTTAAGAAAAGAAAAGTCCAAACTACTCCACCATTCGATGATAATGGTCTTTAGCATCAATAAAGTGTAAAGCAATTAAACTGAGAGTTTTAATCTGTGAGAGTTGAATGCAACAAAATGATACAAAAATCATCCTCGACAATATGAAATCGGTAAATTGATTTTTGACTTGGTAAATATGTTTCTTTTTTTTAAAAAAAAAAATAGGACAAGGTAAACAACAATATTTGCTGACGGTTAACCATATATTGTCCCTACTAAATCTGGCATGAATCTTCAAAAATATCAGCAAGGACCGCGACGAAATCTCCAATGGGTACGACATGTTGTATTCCATTTAATCATCCAAAACCTACGTATATAAATACAATTGTCATTTCGGGTGTCCGCCAAGGAGCTAAATATTAATATATTGGGCTATTTGATAGGAGAGTGCGCGTTTGACCTGCATCAAATGCATGCTTTAGTGCATCAAATTGCTATTTTTTTAATTTTTTAAATAATTTTCAACTTTGTAATTTTTATTATTTTTTTGTTTGTCTTCATTTAAACTCGGTTGAATATATTTGGAATTATTTTGAAACGACTGAAGGCAAAGATTAGTATTATTTATCATTTTGCTTAATTTATGTATGTTTTTTATGCATCATTTGCTTAATGTATTTTATTGTTTTTTGACTTCCAAAGTATTTTTTTTCACCTACAATTTTTTTTTCATATTTATTCACTTGATAATAATTTATAAAAAATATTATTTTCAAAAAATATAATTTATTTTACATACACGTATAAAATTAGTATGTTATGAATTGTATATTACAAAATAAATTAAGTGATGAGTGAAGTGATTGTGTCTCAAGATAGATTATAAAGAAGAGTAAAATTTTTAAGAGAAAGAGTTTAATGAAGAGAAAGCTTAGAGCATATGCAACAACCTCCTCACAATCCTCTCTAAAAATATAATATTTTAGTACTATATTTGTCTCGAATTTTGAACCTAATTCTACTTTCACTACAATCTAACATATTTTTCAATATTTTATTAATAAATTAACTAACAATTTTAACAAATCTATAGTTTCTCATCAAATTTAAAAAATTACTATTCATTCCTTAATATTATTTATCAACTTTATCAATAAAATATTTATTTTTTAATATTTTCTCTCTCCAATACACAAATTAAAAAAAACTAATACACAAATAAAAATAAAATAATATATTTGACTCTCCAAATGTGAGGAGTCTCTTGGACATACTCTTAATAGATTGCTAAAGTTCTATGACAATCATATCCATCGTGGGTATAACCATTAAAGATGTCCTTAATTAGAACATGTTTTGTGCTATATTTGGTTCCATGTAGTATAATAAATTGGTTGCTAAGATTCAAAACTTCATAAAATACTTGCACGGAATTTGTTGATTCAATCATTAGCATATTAATTTAAATGAGTTTATCTAATTAATTTGGGTTTGAGTATGTTGTAGACTATATTTCTCAATAATCGCTAAAGTCATTCATTTAGGTATTGTTTACTTTGGGTTTGTCCGCCATAAATATGAATTCTCACAAATTTATCCTTAAAATACCATCTTAATATTTAAAGAAAAAATGCGTTTATAAACGATCTTTAATTTCAATATTTATTTCTTAGACAATATTATAACATGATATTACAATAGTCTCAATTGAAATTAAAAAGTTTGGCAACACAACATTTAGTTGACACAACTTTTTATTCGACTTCACACAAACCACTCGAATAAACATCTTTACACGTGCCGCAATTTTCAGTGATTTGAAGAGGGTTTTATTTATCAAATAATAAAGAATCGGAATCTAAAACAACCATTAAAATGGGAAGGTCTGTGTCGGGGTTCCTCACTTTAAAGAAAACCCTTATTATCTAACTTATTTAGTTGGTCCATGCAAGTACAATCATTCCCAAGTTGTAGGGACTGGTCAATAAACGTGGTTTCTAGGAATTACTTTATTACCAATAAAGTGAAAAGAAGTTGCAACTGCAAGGTTGGCCCCAATAATTGTGGTCTGACCCCAAATCATGAAATAAAATGACCGTAAATGCTGATTCTCAAATAAAGACAGGTTTTATGACCGATAAAAAAAAGACCGGTTTATAAACCGGTGTGTTCAGTAACAGAAAATAGGATTAATTTTTTGGAAAAATTTTCTAAAGAAATTAGAAATATAGAAAATATATTTAAATTGCATATTTTTCTAAGAAAAATAGAAAAGCAGATTTTTTAAAATATAACTAAAACTTAGAAAATTTCTTTTAATAGTTTTTCAAAATTTTTATAAAATAATAGAGTATTTTTTAAAATTTTCCAAATTGGAAAAATAGAAAACACACTTCACTCTTTCCTCTTCTCTTTAAGATTAGGGTTGGAAATTTTTTTTCTCCTCTAAGACAACTTCACTGCTCCAACGCCAGGTACATTGCTATCCTTTAGTTAATCAAATTCTTCTATTCTTCTTCTTCTTCTTCTTCTTCTTCTTCATGGTATCTTCTTTTAGATGAAATTGCAATTTTTTGTGTGATTGGATTATGAGTTCTGAATTAAATGGGGTTTTTAGATGAAGGGTGATTATATATTTTTTTGGTTCTATTCAATTCAACAACACTAGAATAAGAAAAAAAATCAGAAATTGTTTTCTTTATACTATTACAAGCATAGATTTATTTTTCCTTGGAGCTTACCATCCAATTAGCTATGCAATGCGGTACTTTTGTCATAATTGGTAATGGTGATAGTTTTTAATTATTTGATTAGCTTATGTATGTAATGAGGTTGTAGTTTTCTAATTATTTGATTAACTTATTTGATAGTGATAGTTTTTAATTATTTGATTAGTTTTTAATTGCTCGTATACAAGTAATAGAGGACATGTGTGTGTATACTTTAGTTTCTTATTGATATGAGGATGAATGCTTGTAAGATTTTGAATTGGGATGTTATATAGATGGGATGATTATCTCAAGGTAAGATAATGTTTTTTTAACTTAATGTATGACTAATTGTGATTGACTTAATATGTGATTAATTACATTTGGCTTATTATATTGTAGCGAGATAAAATTTTCAAAACTTTCATGAAAAAGGGTTGCAAGCTTTATCCATTATTAGGGGTGGTCTTTAACAATTCTACAGCTACTGGTACTTTTCGCAATGTTTCAACCGCAACACCTCAAACTTGAGAAGAAGAACAAAGAATGGAACAAGAGTATTAAGGTGTGAATGAGGAAAATCACGGTAGCACAGTGTACAGCTTTTCAACTTTTAATAGCTTTCTTGTTACCTGCATGAAGTTCATAATTTGAATTTATCATACTTTTTTAAAAAATATTTATTCATATTTTATGAATTTAAATAGCTTGACATAAATCTTAGTATAGTCAAAATTGGAAAATAATGTCACAATTTGAACATATTTTCCATTTTCAGTATAGAAAATTTATAAAAATTGGTTGAGTTTGAACAAGTTTTTTATTTTTGTAAACTAGAAAAGTATACAGCTTTTGATTCTCAGTTTTTCATAATTTTCTTGGAATTAGAAAATTGAGAAAACTAAAGATGGAAAATTGAAAATAATTTTCTATAAATGAACACACCCTTAGCTATCTACTCTTGATTTTTCTATCTAATTAATTGTTCAACGAGACGGAGCTATAAATTCAGTTGCATGATTATGTAGGTTATAGAGTTGCGTTTGAGTAATTAAAGTTTAACGTCGATGATATTATAGTTGTTTTTAATACTTAAAAGTCAAGAGTTAGTTCGGTATTCGAAAAGTGCTAACTTATCAGAAAAAAAGAGAGCAATTCTCTAAGTATTATATATATCACAAACATTTTGAAATTACTAGTTTAAATATACAAATTTTAATCACTTAACAACTAATAAATCGCATACCCTTAATTTTAAAAAAAAATCCCTTTAACCTCGAACTATTAACAGTACTCTTTAATCACTTAATAAAAAAACAATACTCTTTAATTGGCCTATGGTTTGGTGTTAGCAGGGTCGTCATTTGGTTTCATATGTGGTGTTGTCCAATCTATTGGTCTAATCTCCCGAATTCGAATTTGGTGATGTTCCTGTTGTTTTTAGGTTGGAGTGTTTTTTGATTAGGCAGCATTGTTTATCCTTTATAGTTTGTACTTTAGAATCCCTAATGGTGCTTCGTCGGAATACAACATCATTATTGCTTAGTTTGGAAGTTTTCTAATTGCTCGTAACCACTATAAAGTTACTTTAATTCTCAGGGAGAACAAACAAAATGACTTATCAAAAGAATATACTTTAAAGAAAACCAATAAACACAAAATTAAGGAATAAAACTAATGCCTGCGGATGAGAGACAATTCATTTTGCAGACATGGATCTCGTATATTTTCTTTGAGGACTATATGAGATTTTCAAAGTTAATTATTTTGCTTATGTTTTTTGATGTTGACGTTGAACAATGTTGGCGGATATTAATATTGTGACAGATTATTTAGTGATTTTTCTTTTGCTGGTTGATGTTGAGATGGTATAAGGCTACTTGTAACTGAGGGTCTTTGAAGTCGTCCCGCAAGACGCGTGTTCAACGTTTTTATTGTTATTTTATTAAATTTCCCAGTTCCTAGCCCCTCAACTTTTTCATCCGTAACCTAGATGCTACTTTAAGAGTCCCGCAGAATGCCTACTCAGCTTTTCACTAACCACAGTTTTATTTTAATCCCTAAACTTTTATCTAATACTTCATTTAATACTTTCTACCCCAAATTCATTAAAATAAAAATAGTTCATTCAAATAAAAATAATTCGTTAAAATAAAAATATTACATTAAAATAAAAATAATACATAAATTTTAAAAATTAAATTAAAATAAAAAATTAAATTAAAATTAAAATATTACAAATAAAATATTAAATATTACCTTAAATTAAAAAGTATTAAATGTGAAAAAGGATTATTTTATGAAAAAAGATTATTTTGTGAAAAATGATTGGACGTAAAATTTTGGAAATTACCAAAATTGGAAAGTGCGAGTTGATACGGAATGAGGAAAATGAAGCGTTGAGATTGAATTGATAGTTTGTGAAAGAGGGAAAATTTGATGGATTATTTTGAGAATATCAATAGTTGACAAAATTTGATGGGTTATTTTGTTGAGAAGATTGAGTATTCATTATTGTGATCCATAATTTTGGGAAAAAAAGTTGGAGTGGGATTCATTTGAGAGTATGGAGAGAAATTTTAAGATTTGAGAAAGTTTGAGGGAGAAAAATGTGTGTTTGAAGTATAGAAATGATAGGAAAAAATGTGTTTAGGGGGTATTTATAGGAAAATAGGTAAAATTAACCGTTAGGGACCAAAAAGGTACTTTTTCGGCCTCCAACAGTAATATTACCGTTGTAGTAAATTTAACCGTTGGATCAATCAGATCCAACAGTCAGATTTAAATATATATATATATATATTTTAAAAAAGTAAATGTAGTGGGCCCCGTCCCTGATTAATTTAGCTCGTCCTCCCGCAAGAGGACGGGTTATCAAATCGAGACACGGTAACACGTCTCAGTGTAGGTCCCATTCCTAGCCCGTTGTGGGCAGCCTAAGAGAGTTTGATTAATTGACGACGACGTCTCTAATTGACGTTTAATAATTGATGAGACTGTACTTTATATGTGGAATTTGGTGATGTCTGGTCGTAAAATGAGACAAACAACTAAGCTGCTTTGATCGATTATTCTAGCAC
>CAODLS012515099.1:0-19145 GCA_948243855.1 Flueggea neowawraea
ACAGAATTCCTTCTGTAGATTGCTCACATGAAGAAAGAAATTGATGCTATTCGTGGTAAAGACATTGCTCAAGGTGGGTTGACTCAAGGACAGCAAACTCAGATTGCTCGAAATGAACAAAGAATAACGCAGGTAAGTGTAGATGGATACAGAAATGTGAGGAAATTCTTTTCGAGATGCATTATCTGAATTTGCTAAAAACTTCTTCGTGGAGAAAAGATTCCCTATTTTCTGTCCTTGCTTTTGCATTGGATTGTCTAATATATTTGAGTCTTGACAGCTCTTGGAGGAATTAGAGAACTTGGAGGAGACATTGAACAAAAGTATCCACGAGAGTATTGGTGCACGTGCTGGTGTATCTCGTGGAAAGAAGAAACAGACCACCGAGGATGATGAAGACTTATTAAGGTATCTAATGCTGCTGATATTTTTACTTTGGAAAAGTGACGTGATTTGGGTAAATGAAAAACTGACATCAAGGATGGGTGAAATAGAAACATATATATCATCTCATCATGTTATTTTACACACGTGTGCATGTTTTTTATTTTGCTTAAAATTTTTTCATAAACGGGATTCTATTTTTATGATGTGAGAAATACTTGGCAACTTATGCGCATTGTTTTTCAAATTTGCTTCATTATGGAGTGTTGACAACTGGATAATGTGATTTATTCAGTGATGACGACAATTTCTATGATCGGACAAAGAAGCCATCAGTAAGAAAAGCTGTTGAAAATCAATCAGTTGAAACTGCGGACTCTCTTCTTGATAAAAGAGATGCCATAGTAAAGGAAATGGAAGAAAAGAAAGAGTTGCTTCTGCTTGAGAAGGACAAGATGGCATCAGAAACTGCAGGAGAAGCTTATGCTGGAGATGCACTTGATGTTTACATGTCAGGGTTGTCATCTCAGCTAGGTATTTTGTTTATGCATATGAAATCTTACATATGGCCAGCAAGCATTTTTCTTTTGCTTTCTCGTGTATTCCTGACACTTGGTTACAAGGTTAGTATCTCTGACCTGTCACAAGACTAAGTCCTTTGTCTTACTAATATATGTTTTTTTTTCCTTCTGTATTTTAGTGCTGGATAAAACTAAGCAACTTGAAAAAGAGATATCTGCTCTTCAGTCAGAACTTGATAGGATATTTTTTCTGTTGAAGATCGCTGATCCATCAGAAGAACTGGCTAAGAGAAGGGATTCAAAGGAGAAAGTAGAGAAAGCTGAAGTGCCTTCTGCCATTAAAATGCTGCCACCTAGGGAAGCAAAGAGTAGTGAGCCAGTTAAACCAAAGCAGGTTAAGAAAATTGTGGCTTGTAGGGTTGCTACAATTGAATCAAACAATAAGCAAGATACTGATGGAGTTGTTACTGATGCCTCTGGGGGTGAAACTGCTATTTACACTGTCGCAAAACCTCAATGGCTTGGCGCTGTGGACAAAAAAGAAGTGAAAGAAATTCAATCAACTGAAGCGCCTAATATAGATGAGTTGGATAAGTTTGTGGACTACAAAGATAGGCAGAAAATCAAGCATGATGGTCACAAAGAGCAGGACAAAAAGGATTCAGGAATTGAAAGTGCTCCTTCTGGTCTGATAATAAGGAAGTGGAAAGAAACTGAGAAGCCTGATGCTGGTGATAATGAAAATCATGAGCAGTTTACATCATCTTCAGGAGCTGAGTTTGTGGCAGAAGACGCAGTTGCACTGCTATTGAAACATAAAAGAGGATATCAAGCAGAGGATGATGAGCAATACAAAGATCAAGAGAAAATAAGCAGAAGTGAACTTAGTAAAGATAACAAAAAAACGAAAAGAGTGCTGGGGCCTGAGAAACCAACATTTCTAAATAGCAATGCGGATTATGAATCATGGGTGCCCCCTGAAGGTAAATGTTTCTCTCTCTTTCCATTTGCGAGCTATAATTTTAAGTTGGCATAGAGTGATTTACTTACATTCTTAGTTCTTACAACTGTAAATTCAATATTCCATACAGGGCAATCGGGTGACGGACGAACTGCTCTAAATGACCGATACGGTTACTGAGTTGATATGCTGATCAGTGACCATTTAAAACAAATATTAATCTACTTTTCGATCGCCTTTGACAACTTTATTCAACAGTTTTTTTTATTGAGCATTATAGCTACAGGTACAGGTACGGCAACAGAAATGTACACGAGTTGAGATTTTATTTGAATTTGATGTAGTGTGGGTGTATCTTGTATTTTTTTGTCAATGTATAGTCCTCCTCAATCCTTTATTCCTAATGATTGCCTGTAGCTTTAGTCTTTAGACATCATTATGTCAACGTCAGTTTTTGTCGTTGTAAATTGAGAAAATAAAATGTAATTTATTGATTACTTAAATGAGACAACAGACAATAATTAATATTATATTTAAATTTTAGAACTTAAAACAAAAATAAGTAATCTAATTTGTTGGTGTTTTCTTTAAAAAAATTGTTTGCATGTTCTCATTTTCATGTATTTGATGTTGGGTTTTTTTCCTTTTTTTTTGCGATATATTAATTTTTTATTATTTATATATTTCACATCTAACTTCGTTTCTCTCTCTCATGAGTTTCATTTTTTGTTTTCTTTTGCATCCTTTTGTTGTGTTCTTGTGTTTTCTTCGACAACTTGAATTTTTTGAACAATATAACCCTCAGTCATCTTTTGATTTTCCCGTATTCTTGGATTTCACTTTAGTATTATTTTTCTTTGTATATTTGACTTCAGGTATTAACTCTTTTTAAACAGGTTGAATTTCTTGTGATGAAGTGGTTGGTCTTTTGAGAAGTATCTTTTGAAGATATTAAAAATATGTATTTTTTGTTTAAAGATGATACCAATCTTTTGTAGAATTTGCTTATGTAATTATCATTTCTCTATTTATAATTAGTTTTATTTAGTATTGGTATAATTAAAAATGTCAATGTCAATGTAATTGAGTTGATTGTATTGATAAATTACATTAGTTGTGGAATCAATATAAGTTTTTACATGTCACTTTAGAACATAAAATGCTTGATCAAGGAGTGTGACTTAAACATCTTGTATTCTATTTGAGACTTGTAATTTTAAGTAAAAATTGCACAAGGTATAATAAAATTTAGTGTATATAATTTTGGATGTGTAAGTTTATTAGTATTTTTTTGAAGTTATGTAAGGTGTTATCTTTATTTCGTTATAAGTTTTTTCATTTTCGTCTTGAAGCATTTTTTGAGTTCGTAACACCATGATTTTTCTTCGTTGATTATTGATTTGATATTTGCTTTGAATGAGACTTTGCATTGCAATATTATTGAAAATTGTGTTATGCTCTAAAATTTGTAAACAATATACAATTGACTAATAATTTGGATAAGTCGAGCTATTGATAATTTTATCCAAAGATTTTTTTTTTTGCTTCGTCTAATTCTGCAGAGGGTTCATATAGAATTTTTTTTCTTTTCATTTCTTATCAGCGTTGAAGCTGTAACATAAAATTAAAATTAAAAAAGAATATTTTTTTGTTAGTTATATAATCCATAATGTATATATTTAGCGAAAAATAAAAAATTCTTAATGTAATTTTTTGAAACAATTTATGCGATCGCAATTGATTCATGTATATATTAAGTATATTAAGTGCTTATAAAAGATAAATGCTATAACAAATAAAAAATATAGCTTTTTTCGTTTTTGTTTTTTCTCCTTCACATTTTCCACTTATAAATACTTCGTCTCGAGATATTTAACACTATTTAAATGTACTATTTGAATGGGTAGATTTCAGGAATAAAAAAATAAAGATGTATAGAGTACTCTTTAAATAAAGATTAATTATCTTTGAATATATTTAAAATTTTTGTGTACTTATGAATTAAATGTAACATATGTCTATAAATTAGTTTCGTACAATGAAGATAAGCTAAATATTTGTTATGCAATTGGACAATTTGTTCTATATTAAGCCGTATTAGTATTCTTTGTAGTTTTTATTTGAAATATACCTATATGACGTAATATATACAATATCATGTAATAATTGTGCAATGTGTGGAAAATAGATTATTTGTATTCGTATTAAAATAATTGTTCATAATAATTATGAACACTTGTAGTAATCTATATCTTCAAATGTTTTGACTTGCACATCAAATACTACAAATTGTTGGATTTTGTTGTAATTCATCCTCGAGTTGAGTACTTTCATTGTCAGCCAAGTCACCCTATAACATAACTGGTGTCCTTTGAATATGTTTGTTTTTTGATAAGTAAATAACGAGTTTATATGGTCAACTCACACAAAAATATGGTACTATTTGTCAGTTAGAAAGATGAATATGTAAATTTATTATTGTTGGATACATGTGGTTCATTTCAAATTCAAATAGTCTCCATGTTGCTTCTAGTGCTGATACTCATCTTGCTTATTAGAATTGCTCAATTTCATCAATGATGATATCTCATTCTGTTAAAACAATAAATAGTATATCATGACTTTTATAGATGTATTTATAAAGATATTAATTGCTTTCACATCTGAATAAATTTCAACGTTGATGCGACAATTATATTGTTGTACAAGATAAGCATTATAAGATATGAGTCATATGTTATCCAGAATAACATTTATTACTTTAACATAAATTATAAATAAAAAATTAGCACATAAACAATAAAGCATATGAAAATAACCACAATGATTAAAATTCAAATTGTTATGTTAAGATATATTTACTAGCCATTACCCTATCATTACTTCTTTTATATATAAGGTATACATCTTCTCCTTGCATTGTTTTTTTAGTGAAGGACTTTGGATAATGAGATTTGCATTTTCCATCGATCATGCAATGATTTCTTGGATTTTTATCTCTTTAAGGTTCATGTATCATATGCTTTACAACTTTTTCATAGAAACCTGTTTCAATTTCTTTATCTGTTATTTCAGCAGATACAAAACTGTCATATTCATCAACATTTGTAACCTTGAATCTTTTCTCCATTATTAGCAAAATATGAGCATGAAGTAGAACTCATTTTTGGAATTCAATGACATGGACATGCAACTTACCAAACGTTTCTTTTATGAAAAAATGTTTTTTTAAATCTTGCAATTTTGCAAGAAAAACTCTTGCAACAAGATAATGTCTATCTTGCCCTATTTGACCTTTTTTCAACTTGTCTTTTATTTCTTGCCGCTCAAGATTGCATATCATAGTTATGAAGAAATCCGGTTTAACAAAGCATTGAAATAAAGCCATTGTAAACATATGTCGACGACTCATATATCTAGGTCCACCTTTGAAGGATGCTGGTATTAATATTCTTTTTTCCTTGATATAGCTTACTTTTGATTCTCTTTTGATTGTGGTAGTAAAAATGAAATCTTGTTTATTCAAGTTTGATGTACATATCAACTAGAAATTATTGCAGCAATCAACCTAAGAGCTTAGAGCTTAGTCTTGAAGTTCGTGTTTCTCATGTTTGGAATAAAGTGGCATTTAAGTGTTTTAAGTTTAGAACTAAGCACTTAAAGAAAAGTCCAAAAAAGTTATTATGCTGAAAATGACATCTAAGTGCTTAAAGCCCAGCCCTAAGCACTTAGAATTGGTGTTGAAAAGCTCTAAGCACTAAGAACAAAGTTCTAAGCACGTAGATGGGCACTTGAAGACAACAATCCGTTATGACGCTCCTCAGGATTTGAAGTTGAGTGTCCTTGATCAGATGATGTCAGCAAAATTCAAGGTGTAATTTTGGAAATTCTTCGACGCTCTTGGAGCCTTTGGTCTGAGCACTTAGAATGTCAGGATTCTGGTCTAAGCACTTAATGTTAATGTAGGTGCCTTAGGAGCCAACCATTAAGGGCACCATATAAGTAACAAAAAAATATAAAAGGCATGTTTTTGTTTCGTTACTTAATATGATATGAGAATCATTTTAGTTGTTATGATTAGATCAACAAAATGATGTTCATGATATAGTAGGTTTGCATCTTGTGTGCCATTAATCGATGAGGAGCGCGTTAGGACTTGAACGCTAAAGCTAGATGTCCATAGTCAACGATTTTTGATATTGGGCCTCAACAATTAGCGAGACTATTATATGGTTTGGTTGGTTCCATTTCCCCATGAAAAGTAACTATATGACATCTGAGCCAAACATGTAGGCGCACTGTTAAGTGTTAACGTGGGTACTGGATTGGCCCGCTGTTGAGAGACCACATGGTAAATTACTTGAGCATCAATGTAGAAATCTCAATTCTGTAAGATGGTATAACTAGCCCTTTGACTTAAGATCACCACGGCATACCAGTGTCTAATCATGTAACTTTGATCCCATTCTACACAACCTGCTTAGGGTTGCTAAAAAGTTGAAAGTTGGGTTGCATCACGAAATATTGAGTGTGGTGTGTGATCAATATAGGATTGTCACCCTTAATAATATGAGGGAAGTCATTAGGCCTATCAATTGAGTAAAGATAGCTTAAATCTATGGACATTGTCTAATTGGTTGCAACTTGGGAAGCTGAATCAATTTGGTATAGTGTCTCTTAACTTGGTGATTGATGAATTCTTTCAAGGTGAGAGATTAACACTATCCATGCCTTAAGCTTGAAGAGACAAGAAATGACAAGGGATAGAATTACATGGTAATCTTTCATGAAAGGCATAAGTCTTTCCACAACAACTCAAGTTCACTTGGTTTTGATGGCTATCTAGGGCCCAATCTTACCAAATAATTTAGGAGTCAAATCCTAGGTTATTACCCTCGAGAAAAAGGGCCTAGAGGGTCACACACAATAACACGTTGTAGGAATAACATTATTCATAAGATGAATAATGTTGAAGTGAGTAATCATAGTTTGACTAGGATTCTTATTTTGACTCATGGATGAACATCGTCTAAGAGATGACCTATATGTATAAGATAATTTAAGATGATAACTAATTAATTAAGAAACCCAAAAATCTAATTTTATATGAGAGTCCTAGTTTGATTAGGATTCCTAATCAAAATGAGAGTCCTAGTATAACTAGGATAAGTTCTAAAATGAAAACTAATGATCATCTTATGTTTCGATAAAACTAATTATAACACTAGGATCATTCTCAATGTTGATATTCCTAATGCAATTAGGATTCCTAGTTGAGTTAAGACTCCTATTATGAATAGGATTTGAGAAATAACAAAACTAGTTCGACTAGTTTGTATTAGTATTAAGGGTTTAAAGCACAATAATGATTAGTCCTAATTTGATCAGGCATCTTGGGGCGAGTACTACTTAAATTAGAATTCTCCATGTATATTTAATTATTGGATAATTGAATAAAATACAAATCCTTGTTGGAGTTAGATATATGTTGTAACGAGCTTGCAAATATTGCACTTGTGCTTGTTTAATAGGTGAAAACTCAAAGCCCATTAAGCCTAAGTTAGTTAGGGTTAATTTATTACATTCCTAGTGTAAGAATGAGTTTAATTTGCTTCCAACAAAGAGAGTGTGGTCGTCTATAAGGAGTCCTAAAAGGATTTGGAATATCTTCTTACAAGGTAGGGAGATATTTCACTTGATGTGGGCTAGAATCATAGAAATATTGTAGGAGGTATTTAGCAAACCCTATCGCTATTTGGACCAGGGTATTTAAGGGTGTTTTAAGTGAATTTTTGGAAGCCTAAGTAGTGCGTAGGGTGAGAAAAACGCTGCTGCCCTTGATGTCCTTCTTATTGCCAAAAGCTCTAAATAGCTAGCTCCATAAAAGTGTCCATAGTGCACCGATTGGAACCTAGTCCTGAGCCGCAAACTCCTAACCATGATTGTGGACCAAAATGGTGTATATATTGATAGAGACACTATACTTTTGGTGTTGTGGAGTGGCTGATCGAACACAAATGGATTAATAAGTTTGGTACTTGATCGTGTTCTTTGCAGTTATTCATCGTTTTACAAGTTAAACATTTGCAACTCCTTTATTGTATGTATCGGTTGTTTGCATGGATCTTGGATATTGATAATGTGTAAATTTTTTTAAAAAATTGCGCTGTGTTTTCCCTACATGTTATCCTACAGTGATATCAAAGCCACTTGCAAAGAATCAATACAACAAGTTACATTATATGTGATATATTGTTGTTGTAAGTTGTGTTTGTTGTTTTATTGTTCAATTAAATTGATAATTGATGAATGAGATTTGTGATTTAGTTTCAAAATTGTGTTTTTGCTAATGTTTTGAAAATGATTTTCAAAAGTTTTTATGGTTCGAAGTGTTCGAAGAGAAAATCTCGTAACAATTGTCGTTGGTTCGCCATAAAACAATAATTTTTGAAATCTAAGCTAAGAAAATAAATTTGATTTAATTGCTACTGATATAAAAAAGTTTAATAATTGTTATTGAATGTGATTTGATGATTATTATTTTGGTTTAGTGGCTGGCTGTGAAGCGCATCGCGATGGAATGTCCAAAGCGGCGTGTGCACAAGCCATTGCGGCATGGCGCGATGATCTAGTAGATATGAACTATTATGGGGTAGACAAACATATATGTAGAAAACTCATAATCAGTTTAGAACTGATCCCCTAAGGTTCGAGATGGTGTGGGCAAGTGCGTGAGTTGGATTGTCCAACGCTATGCATGTTGCGTACCAAGCGCAATGCATCAAAAATTTTGTTTTATTTAAATTTGGTGAATTTTAAATGTAATAAATATATTTAAAATATGAGAATTTTAAATTGATGTTTTCAATTAAAATTGTTTAATTGGAATTGAGAGAAGTTCACATTAATTTGTTTAATTAAAGTTTTTCCATTTGGCAAACGATTTTGAAACTAGTTGCATCATTTATTCAAGAGTTGAATAATTAATGAAATGGATTCATTAACCCATTGGTAACCCTATTATTATTTTGCAAATGTTGTAAATGTGATGTATGATCATATATATATGCTTATGTGTTTTTACATGGTGCATGACATGACCCTTTTGTATGTTCAATGTGATTGATAGGCTATATTTGTGGGATTTTGTTATGTATTTTTAATATGGAATTATGGCACAACATGTGTGTCTTTGAGGAATATTATTTACTTATAACGAAGACAAAAAGGAAGAACGAAGACCTGTTTGTTGTCATGAAGACAAGCCCATGAAAATAAGGAATGCTTAAAGGTTAAGTCTTTGATCTCCACATTTTGGGCCATGTCATATCACGTTTTATTATTCCTTTATTTTATACTTGTGTGCATTTATGGATTATGCATGTTATCGAACGAAATGATAAGATGAGGTTTCATTTGTTAGGACATTTGATGTCAAAATCCCATAGAATTCAAGAATTATATATGTGATATAATTGGAAAGAGTTTCCTACCTTAATAATCATGTTACGCTCTATTTTTATGCATGTGATAATGAACGTCACGCTAATATATAATCAAATTTCTAAATTGAAGAATAAAATTCCTCCCACAAAATATTTAATCCATTAATCATGATACATTCCATTTGCAATGATGTAACAATGGCTTTATTAGTTGTTGGTAGGTTCTGGCAAAGCAGGGTGTCGCTTCTAACTAAGTCAGTTCATCATGGTTCACAATGGTAACCTTTACGATAATGCATCCATTGTGTACAACCTTCTTGAGTGAGAGATAGAAACAATAATGTAATACATCTATTTTCATCCTTGTGGTGCATTTCGGTCTGTGACTTAACTAGCTCTATAATGGTAACCATTACGGTATTGCATCCATTAGAGTTGTGTATTATTTCATTGAAAAGATGAACTAGGACAAAGGGTTGTCACTCAACTATCCAAGAGTTGCAATGTGTAATTGGCAAGTTGTTGCCTACCTAAATAACTTAATTTTAAGTGTTGATCCAAATCAAACTTAATTTTAAGTGAAATATGGATCTTGGCTTGCTATTTTCACTCAACTATTTTAAGTATTTTACAAGTCAATGTGGAGGGCAATTGACTTGACAAAATAGTGGGAGCAACCATTTAAATGTAAAAGACCTTACTTTAAATAGTATTTGTTACTTATTTTTCTATTGATTTATATTGTCGAATACTAATAACCAAGTGATAGTCCATAAAATCATTGAAAAGGAAAATTGGATTTATGAAAGTGACTTTTTGACTGGGAATGAAATTCGAGAATAGTTCTCAAGGCAATAGAAGAAGTTTGATCCCACTTCCATCAAAGGTTGTGAACTAGAATAGCTAAAGATAATAAAGTCTATATCCAAGCCCAAAACCATTTTAATACAAACAAGAGAAGGGGATAAAAAGAATGCTAAGTGTTTTCATCACAAAAATACTAAGCATTATATAAGAGATGACCTAAATGTATATGATACCTAATTAATTAGTTAACTTAGAAATCTCATTTCATATGAGAATCCTAGTTTGATTAGGATTCCTAATTGAAATGAGAGTTATAGTGTAACTAGGATAAGTTTTGAAATGGAAAGTAATGATCATCTTATGTTTCAATAGAATTAATTATAACACTAGGATCATTCTCAATGTTGATATTCCTAATGCAATTAGGATTCCTAGTTGAGGTAGGATTCCTATTATGAATATGATTTGAGAAATGACAAAAACTAGTTTGACTAGTTTTTGTTAGTATTAAGGGTTTAGAGCGCGATAATGAGTAGTCTTAATTTGATTGGGACACCTCGGGATGAGTCCTAATTAAATCAGAATTCTCCATGTTTATTTAATTATTGGATAATTGAATAAAATACAAATCCCTGTTGGAGTTAGATATATGTTGCAATGAGCTTGCATATAGGGTTAGTTTATCACATTCCTAGTGTAAGAATGAGTTTAATTTGCTACTAACAAAGAGTGTGTGGTCATCCATAATGACTCCTAAAAGTATTTGGAATATCTTCCTACAAGATAAGATGATATCTCACTTGATATGTGCTAGAATCATAGAGATATTGTAGGAGATGTTTAGAAAATCCTAACCCTATTTGGACTAGGGTATTTAAGGGTGTTTTAAGTGAAGTTTTGGAAGCCTAAGTTGTAAAAATCAGTCTGACTAGTTCATCTGTAGTATTTCGTTCAATTTCAATAGGAACTTTTGTGGAACTTTGTCAGATTCCGCTTGAATCTTGTTCATTTTCAACTTAAATTGTTGTTTGAAATAATGATTTGGTGTTTAAAGATGTTTAAATATGATCTTTGTAAGTTGGGATGTTTGAAGATGTTAAGTTGATGATTTATTTAGAAGAGGGCATGTTTGCTCGAGTAAGAATTGGTGTAACTCAAGTGAAATGAGAGTGTATTACTCAAGTAAGTGAGAAAGTTACTCGACTAAGTAGGATTTTTGTTTGCCTGCTGAAGAGAGTGTCTTACTCGAGTAAAGACTTGGCTTACTCGAGTAAGTCTTGCTTCTAGCAAGTGGTGGAAGTCGGTTGCATGTCTTTAAATATGTGTTTATCCTATTTTGTCAGTCATTTTCACTCCAAAAACACTCCTTCTGCCCCCAGAGACATTTCTCTTTCATCCTCTTTGATTATTTGTCCAATTCTTCAAGACTTTGAGGTATAATCATATATCTATCTTGGTTTTTCTTTGTAGTTCATATAGAACCATATAGAAATTGATTTTAATGCTAAAACGTGACTGTTGATGGTTGTGGTTGGGTTTGATAATTCTAGAACTTGATGAAATGATCGAAAATAGGTTGTTTAGTGTTGGATTAAGCTTGATTTGTCATTAAAATAGTTAAAAATGAGTAAGAACATTAAAAGAGGACGGATTTTGATTGATTTTGAATATGTTGGAAAGAAACTTGATGATTTCTGGTGATTTAATTGTTAATTGATGTTGACAGAACATTAATTTATAATATTAAGTTTGATTTAAGGTGAGTTATGTGGATTAAATAGTGTTTTGACCAGTTGAATGAATTCCAAGTTGTTTTGGGTGATTTTCGATCTAGAGCATGTATTACTCGAGTAAGCCTTGATTTACTCGAGTAATCTGGGTGCATTGTTTCTCAAGTAAGTTCTGTTCTTACTTGAGTAAGATGAGGTTCAGTTACTCGAGTAAGAACTATTGTTACTCGAGTAAGCCATATATTTAAGGGACTAAAGTGTAATTTTTGTACTTTGTATATGTGTGTTGGAGAATTTCTGTTTAAGCCTTAGTTGATTTTGGAGAGCAGAAGCGACTTGAAAGGAAAGAAAACAATCAACACCAAGAATTTATAGTGGTTCGACCAACGCGATGCATACGTCCACTACCTAAGTTTAGGCTTTTCACTATCTTGATGATTGATTGTGGTTCAATCCAACAAGGCCAATACAACGAGGTTGATTTCGGCTTAACACCTCTAAGGCCTACACAATTTTGTTTTACTTAGGCTTACAACAAATCTTTACAATGTTGTTTTCTATAGGCTTGCAACAAACTTATCTCACACTCTCAAGGTGTATACAAAAGGTTTACAAACAATGTAGCTCTATGCTAGAGTTGAATGTTTGAGATTGATGCTTGAACTTTGATCTCTAGCTTGAATTGATGTTTTTCTTGATTGGAATTGATAGGAAATTTGGCTTAATGAATTCTAATGTTGTCCAACTCATTTTTGGCTTTCTCTTGATGTATTTATAGCATTCCTATTCCATATGACCATTGGTGAAGAGAATATAGCCGTTGGAGTGCATTTAATGTTGTCTGTGTCATTCTCACGTACATCACTTTTCCTCACGTACGTCACCTGCAAATTCTCCAGCTTACGTACGTGTGTTTTTCATCTCACCTACGTTGATCAAGCTCCAGCATGATTCACGCACGTCAACTATAATCTTGTGTACGTTAGATGTGTCTCACGTACGTGAGTTTGCTCTTTCATCATTCAATTTGCTTCTGTCTTGAGTCACGACATCTCTCACGTACTTGAACTTAATTCTTGCATACGTGAAGCACCTGCATTGGTTTGTTTTGCACTTCCGAGCTTTCCAACTTATTTTGCTTCAAGTCAAATATTTTGCTTATCATAAAAACTTTTTGTTCATCATCAAAACACATAAGGAACTTATTTTTGTTCACCCATGATCCAACAATTTCTCCATTTTTTATGATGACAAAACTTTGAAGAATTAAAGCTCTACATCAAAGACAACAACTTGAACAAGGATTCCATCCTTGTCATTTGGTTAGTGTTATGCATGGGTGAATGCCAAAAAAAAAATTTCTACCCATTGCAAATAAGCATATTCAACACTCTCTTCTTTTTTGTGATCATCAAAAAGATTAAGCAAATTTAAGCAATGATAACAATTTCCACTTCCCCTTTCAAAAACAATTGGTGCATATATAAAAAATCTCTCTCCCTATTTGTTTCAAACCAATGCACATATTTAAATCAACATATTAAAAAATTCATGCAAATAATAATAATCAAACAAGAAATAAAAATTCATGAAAAATTAAAGAAAGGGATTTTAGGAGTACCCAATATGCTGAAAGGCATACATTGGACGATGGATCACCATCATCTCTTGAAGACGAATTATAACCTCTTGTTTTCTTTTTTTTTTTTCTTTTTCGTCTTCAACCTCTCCATCTCTTTTTGTTGATGCTTTTTGTTTTTCAACAACTTTTCATAAGTTGCTATTCTTTTGGAGTAGAAGTATAGCTCCTCATGCTCCTCGTAATCCAAACTTGTCTCTCCTTCACTCTCCTCTTTTTTGAAAATGAGTGGAAGCTTTCAATACCTTGCCATGCTTAGCTCTTCCATCTATTGACTTTAGTACAATCTCATAGTTGATGAGAGACCTAACTAAAGCACTAAACTCCAATGAGTTTAAGTCTTTTGATTCTGTAATAACGGTTACCTTTGTATCACATTCTTTAGGCAAAGATCTCAAAATCTTATTCACCTTATCGCTACTAGAAATTGGTCTTCCAAATGAGGCGAAACCATTTATAATTTTCTTAAAGCGATCAAGCATGGTGTTAATGCTTTCATCTTCTCTCATGGTGAATAACTCATAGTCATGTAGAAGTATATTAATCTTAGTTTCCTTGACTTGAGTTGTGCCTTCATGAGTAACCTCAAACATTTCCCATATTTCTTTTGCATGCTCACAAGAAGAAATTCGATTGTACTCTTCGGGACTCAAAGCACAATACAATAGTTGAGTGGCTTTGACATTTCGACTTAGAGACTTCCCATCTTCATTATTGAAGTCTTCATACTTCTTAAGAGTGACATCACCATTCTTGGGAATTTTCGGACTAAACACAATCTGTTAGTGTAAGCCCTAACCCCAATGCATTGTATCTAGATTATATATATGAGACATTGTTTTATCTCATTATTATTCATGTTTAATTTGATAAAACATCCATGAATAGTAATTCTGTTTAAGTTATCAAATATATGATTTGGATAGTAAAATGATAACTAAAATGTGACACGAATTCAATTTTTATAATGTTTATGTCTTGTATAATGATTTGTGATATATAAATGACATGACACGATTACGATATGATAACTTGAATTGACCCATAAATTGATTTCCATCTTATCTTCGCACAGGTGGGAATCAGTCTAATTGAATTGTTGATAAAAACAGCATATATTCAATCTCCAGGTGGTGAGTACCCTGGTGATCCACCTGATGTTCGACCAGTATTTGTACATACATTCAGAGCTATGAAAACTAAGTGAGCCATAGTTGCTTCTTTTTTTCATATTAATGGCTAGTTACTATTATTATTTCCTTTTATCACCACCTCTGCCAATAATGGCTTTAATTCTGCAATTTCCTCCCCTCCTTTTGAACTAGGGGGACCAGCAAGAGGTATGGTGTTATTCAATGTGATCCACTAATTCTCAAAGGCCTTGAGAGAACTGTGAGTAATCCTGTCATACTAGGTTTTATCAGTAAAAACAATTCATTGTTTTATTATCTTATCCACAAGTCCGAGCTTACATGCTGATGTATTAGTGGGTTGTCATATTTTGTTAATGGATTTCTGTAGTCTAAACTGGAAAATTGGGCCTAGGAAATTGCAGATTTCTTTTTGCTCATTCTTATTTCACAAGAAGTCATTAGTTTTATTGATCTCCATACAGGCAAGACACATGGTCATTCCATATATGCCAATGTTGGTTTCTCCAGTGAAGTGGATCGGGTATGGTTCTCTTAATTTTGCTTTGTTTTCTACATACTCATTTCTCTATAAACCATATTCCTACTTGTTGCAGTTATGATAAAGGAGGCTACCTGTTCTTACCATCGTATATCATGCGCACACATGGTGCTAAACAACAACGTGAAGCTGTGAAAATGGCTCCTAGGAATCAACTTCAACCAGTTTTTGAGGTTTGTGAAAATTGATTCATTATTGACTTTCCTTGGGATCTTTTTTTTTTGGAGTCAGATTCTTTAGCGTAAGCATTTGAAGTCATGTATGCCAACAATCTGGAGTAGCATTTCACCATTTTAGTTATCATTTTCAAGGATCACGTTGCAGTAGTTATCTGCACAATTGTGACAGGCTCTGGATAGTCTTGGGAAGACTAAATGGAGGATAAACAAGAGAGTTCTTACTGTTGTGGAAAGAATGTGGAATAGTGGGGGTGGGCTTGCTCATTTGGTGGACTGCAATGATGTGAGTTGCTTATATCAGTCACTAATTTTTCTCAAATTAGTTAACTTGATATTTTGTTATTGATTTTCTATTGATATTCAAAGGATTGATTTATTCGTATAAACTAAAGGAAGACCTTTCTTTTTCTAAAAAAATATTTGCGCAGGTTCCTTTACCAGAGAAGCCAAATACGAAGATGAAGAGTTACTAAGAGAATGGAAGTGGAAAGTGTGATCTGTGAAAAAGGAAAACATGGAGAGACATTCTCAACGTTGCGAAATAGAACTTAAACTCTCTGTAAGATGTTTTATTCCTTATCAACCAATATAAATGATAATTTAATTTATTTAAAGCTATATGCAAACCTTGTTCATGTGTTTCAGGTAGCACGGAGAATGAAGGAGGAAGAAGGTTTCTATTATCCACACAACATTTACTTTCGAGGGCGTGCATACCTCATGCACCCATACCTAAACCATGTTGGCTCTGATCTGTGTCGGGGTATTTTAGAGTTTGCAGAGGGACGCCCTCTTGGAAAGTCGGGACTACATTGGCTGAAGATACACCTTGCAAATCTATTTGCTGGTGGAGTGGACAAGTTGTCGCTTGAAGGTCGAATAGCTTTTACTGAGAATCACTTGGATGACATATTTGATTCTGCTAACAAGCCATTTGAGGGACAACGTTGGTGGTTGCAAGCAGAAGATCCATTTCAGTGCTTGGCTACATGATTTGATCTGACAGAAGCATTGAGAAGCTCATCACCAGAAACATTCATTTCACATATTCCTATTCACCAGGTACTTTCTAGTTTCTCCACAAGGAAAAATATCTATGGCTTGAATAGGGCCAACTTTTCTGGACTCTATTGAAGCTAGATTCGGAAGCGACTTGGATTAGAGTACAAATACATCTCTCAAAGTGTAGTATAGTGTGGACAGTTTCGTTATTTGACTTGAGTAGAGCCAAGAAAGCTCGACTCTACTCAAGCTTATGAGATTACTATTCTCCGGTATGGCATTGAATCATTTTGATATGCACTTTTCAGTAACATTTAAACATAAGGGCTGCCTAAACATCCTTAAGTTTATGTGTATCTATATTTCTCATCTTTTGCGTTTACATAACTAGACTCTTAAGGTTCCAAATAGTAAATTTTAATGAGGACATTTTTAGTCCTCAAGAGGACTAAGTAGGAGATATCAAAAAAAAAAAAGGATGCAATTGAAGAGCACTATATACCTCAGGGTTATCTAAGTAATGCTAAAAATAAATATTATACGGTATCCTATTTGGCAGGTGAGGAAATTTAGGGTAAGGGGATGGTTATCTTTGTGAACAATTTGCCTCTTGTACGCCAAAAAATAGAATAGCGTCGGGACTTTTTATTATGTAAACCCTTTGGCTTCTGAGTTCTTCACCATCACCACTCTTTCTTGAGGAGTGAATTCAAAAATTGATGTTCCACTACTTCCAATGGTTTTGTTCTTTACCATATTCAGTACTGAAATACTTGTGATGGATATGTAGGATGGTTCCTGCAACGGTTTACAACATTATGCTGCACTTGGACGAGACAAGGTAATGTCCTTCCCTTATTCAGAAGTTACTCTATATATTCGGATTTCTCTATGATGATTTCTGAAATTAGATAACTCCTCACTGTAAAGAAAAATTAATGGAAAGTTGGAGACCACTCATTCCTGACATTGGGCTTGTTTGGGAGAGTAGGATGTTGTTGTAGATTGGAGATAGATGTCGGTTGAATAACAAAAGTAGATAAGTGGCATGAAGTTCTATGAAAAAAAAAAGGATGTTGCCATCCCATTTCTTTGCCAAACAAGTCCATTTAAACTCTGTTGCAAACCTTTGTTTCTTGTAGTAATGTGTTGCCTCTCTTTTTTGGTTTATATGGTTCATTTATGTTATTGTGAATTAACTGGCAGTCGGGAGCGATTGCAGTTAATCTGGTTGCAGGTGAGAAGCCTGCTGATGTCTACTCGGGAATTGCTGCCAGGTAAGCTGTTTTAAGGTATAGTTGTTCTGCAAGGGATTTGAAAATGAGATCAATTAATTTTTTTGGGTTCTCATGAAGGTTATAAATTTCATAAAACATTATTCTTCAATCTTAAATTTCATAAAATCAAATCAATACATGGCATAACAAACAAGTTCTCTAGCTAGGCATCTTATTTCACTTTAGGTCAGAAGTTTAGTTCCTCATGAATTCAATCAAAGCACACATTTAATCATTTATCATTCTAGTAATTCGAGGATTTACAAAGAGCAGAAAATTTGAATCAATAATTTGTCGTTGCTTTTGTCTCTTCTTGAGTCCATCTAAAATGTTCTGCCTTCGCTTGCTCCAAGATGGCCAATAGCTCTGCTTTTAGAAGTCTTATCTATAGTGTTCCCACATTTCTTTCACAAAAAAAACTAGCTAAAATAGGAGTTCTAACCAAATTAGATAACTCTGGCGTAAAAAAAGCTCTAGATCAGCACCTAACTTCTTCAAATAGCCAAATTTTGAGCTGTGTCAAAAAGTTACTGAGAAATTTTGGCCCTAGTTCAGCGCAGTTTTGCTACAGAATCACTTCTCGTCTTGTATCTAGTCCTTTCAGCTGTCACCACTTCTTTTCTCCTGCAAGTCCAAGACATTTACTTGGGATAAAAATAAACATAATTATAACTTGTAATTACGACAAACACATGTATAAAATGAGTATCAGATAGTTTTTAAAGCATTCAAATAAGGACATTTTGCCATGTGTTTCGAATTTCAAACTATTAGATGGGATGAACCTGCGTTGTTTTATTGCCTATGCCTTCTTTGAATAGAGAATTTTCTGGTTCAGAATAGTGATGAAGCAAACTCTTGCTTTGCAGAGTACTTGAGATCATACGGAGGGATGCGGAGAAAGATCCTGAAGTGTTCCCTGATGCACTGCATGCGAGGACATTAATTAATCAGGTTTTTATGTGGACATTTTCTTTAGTTACAGATGATCATTGATTTCTATGTACATTTGTCTTATTTCAATTGACGTAATGCACTAATTTTTTCTGCTTTCATTGCCTCACTTCTTTGTTAGCGAAGATTGTGATTTTGTTGAGACTTAGGAATGATGAAATTTTCAGTTCTATTAATCATTGACTCTTGTTGCTAAGCATCAATTAGGTGGACAGGAAATTAGTCAAGCAGACAGTGATGACTTCTGTCTATGGTGTGACATATATTGGTGCAAGAGAACAAATTAAGAGAAGATTGAAAGAGCGGGGTGCTATTGAAGATGATAAAGAGATGTTTGGTGCTTCTTGCTATGCCGCAAAGGTGGGAAGGGAGGAATGTTATTGCTTTGGCATCAGTTTATCTTTAAATAAGTCATTGTTAATTTTATATTTTGTTGTGTGAGTAGGTGACTTTAACTGCATTAGGAGAGATGTTTGAAGCGGCACAAAGCATTGTGAATTGGATTGGTGAGTGTGCAAAGGTATTCCTCTAAATTCTACTGTGCCCTTTGCTAC
>CAODLS012515315.1:0-26590 GCA_948243855.1 Flueggea neowawraea
GCAATTGTAGGGTTTCCTAGTCATATAAGATGAGTGGACCCTAGTTGGGTTTTTCCTAACCAATTTAGGAAGCCCACAACTAATTACTAATAATTAGTTGGGCTCGTTAGTTGACCCAACAACCAACGGACTCGGGTTCCATTCATTATCATCATGGATGGACCCGATTTTTCAACAAAAATAATTTGAAAAAAAAAACAAAGTATCAATAGTATATTGTCAATAAACTAACTTCATTTAAAAATCACTAAATTAAATTTAATATATTTGAGAAAAAAACTTCGATTTAATATACTGAAATTACTTAAATTATTTTGACTTAAAAATTTTTGGATAAAAAATTTAGATTTAATAATTTGTTCATATAACTATTAACAAATTACTAAAAAAATATTTTTTGGATTAATAAAAAAATAAAATCGACTATGTCTAAAGAATCATTTTTCTCTCAATCTTGTTTCCCATATTCAATCAAATTAATAGTTCAATTAATATTTTTTGCTTGTTATTTTTTATATTTAAAAATTTACCAATTTTTTTTTCTAAGAAAATGGTTTTGACTATTACTAGGAAACTCTATTCTAAACTTAAAAACATGCAGATTTTGAGAAAAATATTATCACAACAGTTATTGCTAAAGTAACAAATGCGTTAAAAAGAATTTAAATAATATGATCATGTCAACGTTTCATCCACCCTATTTCAAATAATCTTCTTCAACATAATTAAAAGGATCAAAAAATGAGCTAAATTAGTAAAAAATCAACTTTTTTTGATTACTTGGCCAGGAAGTTAATTTTCCTAGAATAATGAATTGAAAACTAATATAATTACCCAGTCATCAAACATTAAGGTCCAGTTCAAAAAAAAAATCAAACATTAAGGCAATCAGAAAAGGAAATGTAAGAGTCTAATTTTTATAATTTTAAAAAGGTATGTATAAGATGGGATGTTAATGATAATATCGACTATTGATTTCCTAAACTTGTTTAAGGACGTGTTCTCATAATGAGCCACATACGGTGTGTCCATATTTTTAGATGCATTATGTAAAGAAACAAATTTATAAATATTTTCCGAAAATAGATTATACGTAGAGAAATTGATGCTTTCTTCTGTGAATTTACACGTAAATTATAAACATTCAGAACAAAGTCCTCAACTGTGAAAGGAAGTTTTCTACTCTTTTTACTCTCTTAGCTAGAAAAAAATTTGAAAATACATGGCTCTCCTACCCATGAGCTGTTCTGGAACTTGCACATCTACAAAATGTGGAATACCAATACTTGTTTACAACTTCACCAAATTGATATATTTACTCTTCCCACTTTACAGCAGCATCTTATCCACACAGTGATGGTATGAAACAAATGCCAGTAAGCAATTTTTTCATCATGCAATGGGCAAACGAACAAAACAGAGAGCAGAGAGAGAGAAGAAAGTTATTTAAGATCTATTTCCCATTTTCATCACAAATTTAACACTGTGTAAACGTATGTAAATGAATTTGTAAATCTATTAACTATGATATACTTGTTCTATGTGTGCAGAGGAGCATGCACTGTTTTTTTACATCACACATCTAAATCAAGCACAGTACACAAAATAAGATATTTTGAATATGAGAATCATTTAATAATTTTGACAATAATCTTGGTGAAAAAACCATAAAAAGGGGAACTTGACAAAAGATCATTGTAATTACTTCCACGGGTATGTGTAATTGTGTCGTAACAGCAAATAAAAAATTACTTTGAACTGAATATTAGAAAAAAAATTAAAAAAATCATAGAAAAGAAAGCAAGAAATTCGATTTCTGGTTGTTTAGATCAACTGAAACACTAAAAACGGAAAGAATCAAACAGAAAGAGGATTAACACAATTCTCTCTAAAGAATCATACCAATGAACTGATCGAAAAGAGAATCAAATAAGTATCTCTTTTAGTTATCCAATGAATCACAATGTTAGACTGTCGAGAAACTGCTCATGCGAAGAGTGTGGCAAAATTCATGCCATAAATGGCTTGATTATTAGAATTTAGTGCTTAATAAAATTTTGCAGTGAAACACAACGTTGTATAGGATATAATTAGAAAAAAAAACATTTTTTAAGTAATTAAGAAAGCACAATCGTCCTGTAATTAAATTGAAAATCTTCTGCAACATGTATCTATAATCAAATACATCCTTTGCAGCTGCAGGAACAATGCCCTTCTATGCTACCTGCACCACCAAAAAAAAGAAAAGAGAATAAAGTTCAAACTCGATATGAAATTCATCCTTACTCACTATGACAAGTATGATCAGTATAAGAGAACACATACTCATCTGGATGTTCCTGTTAAGAACAATAAGCCATCATTAATTCCAAATCAATGGAATGCAACTGCTTATTGAAACACCAGTGAAATTCCATGATGGGATGTCAGCAATTAATATCAGGCAATGGTGTGAATGATAATCAAACAATTTATGTAAGGTATTTTTCCGTAACGGATTCTAGTCACAGATACATCAACACTAATCTAGCAACTTTTGAAAGTAAAATAAAGCATATTGATTGTCCACTAATCAAGCAGTTGATGGCATGAATAATAATCAAGTAATTTACAACCACTAATCAAGAATAAAATATATTGTTTTATGATGTGAATGCAATTTATACTGATTTGTAATTTTGATTTATTTCTATAACACAAATATCTCAATTGCTTACATTACGGCAATCAATTTACAAATGCCATCATTACAGATTGTTTCTATAATAAAAAATTATAAATGAAAATTTCTATTATAAATTGCTTAATCAAAGGAAACGTAGAGCTGTCAAATTCAATTAGTATATAGATTTAGAAGCAAAACATCTCCTCTTAATGTCACGTGTTATTAATTTAAGTTCTGTATATGCCACGTGCCACAAATTTAGCTCATGTATATTATTTTATATATATATATATTTCACTATACATAATACGTTAATATGTGTTTGTATATTGTTCACAACTCCCCCATGACGGTAATTCAACGTTTTTTTTGTTATATTTTTTTGCAATTCTTCCTATATATAATGATGTTATCCGGTTGGGAGCGGCGTAAGTCCGAATTTATTCGGTTGTCACTCGGACCCTTGTTGCATAGAGCTGGGTTGTCAGCTATGACTCACATAAACATTCCGTAGTGGGGAGGGTACATTCCGATTTAAGCCTGCATGGTAACGCCCCAGCAAGAATACTCCACTTACCGGTCGCCACCACCTCCCTTTTTTCGGCAAATAATATTTTATCAAATATCACTTAGTTAGATTGGCAAATGTCACAATATCATGAATATATTCTTCTTTATATTAATACTAGCAGGAGACCCACACGATGCGGTGGGATTTGAGAGGAATAAAAATATTTTTTTAACATATTATTTAAAAGTGGGAATAAAATTATATTGTGGCATTTTTTTGTTCATGTAACAAACACACCTACATTTTTACTTGAGAATAAATTTATGCATTAGTCGTATTGCTTGTACAAATTTTAAGGAAAGGATCTTGAGGCGCTTAAATTCTCATTAATTATGATATAAATATTATCTTAACTGTTTATTTAAATGCGATATTTTTCATTTTAGTATCAAACATCTTGAATTTTTTTATTGCAAAAAAATATATGTATTGTTCATATTCCGTTTACAAATTTCAAAAACTTTTTTTGTATAAAACATTTTTCGTGGAGTTGTTCGAATTGGTTCCTATAGTCAGTTACGTTAATCTTAATTCTCCAAGTCTACTTTGCAGAAGTAACATCACTCACGAAATTGTATGATCTTGCCATCTATTTTGAAATCAAATACAATTTGATTATGGTGCCTTCATCCTACCAAGAATTATGGAGTTAATTATGGTGGTTTTAGTTGTTTGAATATCATTTTTAGCCTTTGCTATAGGGAAAACATGTTTGTAGCATGAATTGTAATTTAATTGTTGATTCTAAAAAATTATACTCTAACTAAAAAAGAAATTATATAATTTATTGTACGAACCACGGCTATTACGCTAATTAGATATAAGAAAGAAACTGTAGTTTAATGGCTTATTATTAGATGCATTAATCAATAGTAGCATCTGTGGGAAATGGGATAATCTAGAAGAGTCCGAACAAAAAAAGTAATTTCATTATTTAGAAAATCATGAGAGCATGCAATTAGTAGAAGAATACTTTAATTGCATCGGTTGATACCTTGTATATATATAAAAAAAAAGCATAAATAAAAAAATTCAAAAATCTATTAAATTGACACATTAATATCATTAAGTATAAATATAATATTAGGAAGATTTGTGTAATGAACCAATATGTTGCTAATATATAAAGTGTTAAGAAATCAACATTACTATATACACTTTCATGTCCTCATACGATGCTTGAAATAATCAAGTAAAAAACCATATACAGCACATTCAACTAATTATAACGAACGCAATAAGCAATTCTACTTTGATTTTGAGCTGAACTAAAAATAGACCCATACTGGTAGTTTGACGTTGCGGAAGAATCCAAATGCGTTCCAAGTGGATGCAGTCCCATACCAGGTACCTATTGTTAATAAAGAATGAAATGAGTCACTTAATGCCGCGAAAGCATTTCACTTCTTTTAATGTGTTCGTTAAAATTGACACAAATATTCACGTTATAGAGCATATGACTGTAAATGGGAAGCGATTAAACAATCGTTTTTGAAAAACTTAGAAATTATTATTTAATTTACTTATCAAAACTAGGAGAGAAATTCAAATAGTATATAAGTTTGACCAGAATGTATTAGACCTATAAGTTTCTACCTAAAACTGGCGATCCTGCTATTTGAAGATCAATTTAATGAAAAGTAAGAAGCTAACCAATATTAATTAAAACTAAGTTCACCTGGCAAACTGTGTTTTCTAGATTGTCTTAAAGCCTCCCCATATGCACCAATCAGCTCTCTAATTGCTCCCGAGAAAAAAAAAATTCAGCTCTAACATAGCATGCCAACAAAAACAACATAAAATTATATTTTCGAATCTTACAGCGAAAACTGGAAAATTTAAAGCAAAAAAGTATTTTCATGAGCAATCTCTACTACCGTCAAAGTCGTGGTCAATTAACAGCTTTGAATCAAGTAACTGCCACACCAAATGTCTGTGCTAGTTAACAAAAGATTCAGACCCAAAGAAATAAGATGTTATTATTGACAGAATTCTAATCAAAGGTAGCAAGGATTTCCATCTGTAAAGTAATTACACAATTAAACAACGACAATGAACATTGAACACAGTGAAACAACAAAATAAAGCTCATGTCAGAATTCAGACACGAGTGTTAGACTTAGAGCTGGAAATTTCCGCTTAGTAATTACTGCAAAATGGTTTTGTGTGACCAACAACTTTGTTAAACTGTTAAAGTAAAACTAATATTATTATTAGCCAAAAATAAAGGCAAACCAAATCACAAATTCATCAACATTTATTCCACAAAATGAATATGCTCTTGTACAAAAAGATGGTTAGTATTTTTCAAGCGAAGATATTTTGTAGCAGTGAAACTTCAGAAGACAACAACACTTATGACTTTACCACATTGCAGCAGATGTGATTACAAAACTTATTACATAGTAAGCCCTTCCCAACACATAACTGAAATAATTTTAGCAAAAGCATTTTCAAGGACAGGTTGACGTACATAAGAACATATTTACTGCCAAGAACAAGTTTCTTTTACTTATCAGAAAAAGAAAAGGACAGGTTTCTTCAAAGATAACAAAGCTTTATAAACTATTGACTCACCTTAAGAAGAAATAGTATGTAATCAGCTTGATCACAAATTATCTAAGCGTAGACCATAAATAAAAAAAAACAGCATCCAAAAAAATAATGAAACCAGTCAAAAAGGTATAGCTTATATGTTATATCTCTGCCCCGTTTCTATACAATGAATGAACATAAAAAATCAAACTTTAAAGTTAAATATCCATAAGAACAAAAAAACGATAACGAAAGTCACAAACCTTTTCAGCATACTGAAACCTAATCAGTCACTTCGAGTGACATGGTCGATCAAACTGAAGTAATAACCTTGAAATATAGAGTAATATCACCACCAGTCCACTGAAAAAAAAATCTATTTCAGCACATACTGAAACAACAAAAAACTTATCACAAAGAAATCATCAAAAACCTCAATCTCCAGCCACTAGACATCCACCCGGCCTCGATGTGCCTCCACCTCAAACCTTCAAACTTATCACAAAGAAGAAAAAGAGGTGCTTAATTTAATTTCATAAATTAAGAATCGCAAAAATGGCGAATTCCTGAAACCTAATCAGTCACTTCGAACACCCATAACAAATTGACATGGATGATCAAACTGAAGTAATAACCTTGAAATAGAGCACAGATTCAATCGGAAATTAAACAAAGCGAAAATTGAACTAGAAAATTAAAAAGAAAACCTTTTTGATCTGAAAAATAAAGAGTCTGCGACGTTACTGAGAAAGCATAGCAGCTTGGCATCCACCCGGCATCGATGCGCCGCCGCCTCCACATTCAGGAGAACTGTGAAAAAAATAAAAAAAAAAACTAAACAATAGTCTTTAAATAAAATGAAAACCTAAATTCTGTACACCGAAATAAGAAGTAGAGTCAGTTACCGAGTGAATCCATGAAGTCGAACAGAGGAGGAGCTCAGAGAGAGCCAATCGGGTAAAAATTTGAGACCGAGAGATCTGAGAAGAGACCATGCATAAAGAGAAGAAGAAAGAGATGGAGACGATGAGAGAAGAAGAAAGAGAGACGAAGGAAAACACAGAAGAATATGGGAAGGTGTAGAAGAAGGGAACAGACGGCTAAGAGAAGGTAAGAAGGCGAAAAGGAAGGTGAAGAGAAGCAAACGAAGGTGAAGCAGAAACAGAATGGGAGGAGGAAAGCACGTTGAACTGCGTGAATTTGGGTGTTAGTTTAGAAATAATAGGTGATTGTTTACAAACCATGAGTTATGGAAACGCTTGCCGTTTTGAATTATGAAATTAATATTCTGCAATTTTTATACACATATATATAACTCGTGTCACATTAATAAAATATCAAATATTATTCATTTAGACAGTTCAAGGTGAGAGGAAAACGTGGAGAGAGACGAGAGAAAATAAAAGAATGAACAAATCATTTATTAAATGACCAAAGAGAAGAGAGAAAAAAATGAAAAATAATAAAAGAATATTAAAAAAAATCAAATAAAAGAGTGAGTATTCTAGGGGAGTTCTTAGTATTCCTCGTTTACTTGATATATGTCATGCATTTTCTATTGCGGCATATGTATTTTGCTTTTAATTTGTTTTTTTTAGAAGAGTAATTTGTTGTTTGTTTTGTATGAAAATTGCCTATGCATTCCCTTAGTTTTTTACCGTTCCATTTTATCATTCTAAAGTCTTCATGGTATCTGAGTCAAGTTTATTAGGCGGGTTGTAACGGGCTTACCGTTCTTAGCCCCGCAGATCGGGACGCGTTATTGCCTCCCGGTCTGTTAGCCCATCCTCCTGCGGGAGGACGAGCTAGCTGTCAGGAGTGAGACCCACTGGTCCTGTGTTTGACATTTTTATTTAAAAAAAATGAAAATGCAGATCCAACGGTCAGATTTATTCCAATGGTAATATTACCGTTAGAATACCGTTGGGGCAAAAAAATTACTCTTTTGGTCCCCAATGGCTAGTTTTACCCATTTTTCTATAAATATCCCCTAAACATATTTTTTTTTATCATTTCTTCACTTCAAACACTCATTTCTCTCCCCAAACAATCTCAACTCTTAAAATTTCTCTCCAAATATTTTTTCAACGGATTCCAACGATTTTTCCGATTATTTTTCAAACAACAAAAACAAAACAATGGAAGAATTTGCACTTGCAAATATTTCCTCCTCTTCTGATGACGAGAAGTATAAAAAAAATCGAGATAATTTCAAACAATCTATTTGGAATGATCCTGCTGAAGAAGAGATATTGAAATTAGTACAGCAAATCATACTACATGATAAATCCTCCAGCCGACGCTGTGAAAAAAGACCAAAAAGCTATATTAACCGAGACTACGTGGGTGGTCACAAACGGCTAGTTCATGACTATTTTTTTGAAAATTCTACCTACAATAATGATATTTTTTGGCGTAGGTTTCGTATGAGGAGGGATTTATTTTTGCGGATCGTGGAGGCCGTCGAAAATCACTCCGACTATTTTCGCCAAACCCTTGATGCGATTGGTTTCCCTAGTCTTTCATCACTTCAAAAATGCACAGCTGCAATACGACAGTTGTCATATGGTTGTTCTGGTGATTTGTTTGATGAATATTTACATCTCGGTGAGTCCACTGCCAACCATTGTTTGAAGAATTTTTACCAGTGTGTCGTAGAAGTTTTCGATAGCAGATATTTGAGAAAACCGACCATTGTCGATGTTCAACTACTCCACACAATGCACGAAGAACAACACAACTTTCTAGGGATGCTCGGGAGCGTTGATTGTATGCACTGGGCATGGCGGAATTGTCCAACGGCCTGGAAAGGGCAATATACACGAGGTGATCATAGGCATCCTATGATTATACTAGAGGTTGTGACCAGTGCAGATCTATGGATTTAGCACGCCTATTACGGGGTGACGGGCTCTAACAACGATATTAATGTCCTGAACCAATCGTTTATCTTCAACGACATATTAATAGAGAGGGCGCCTACAGTTGAATACGTCGTAAATGGTACAACCTACAACCAATGGTATTATCTGACAGACGAAATATATCCCGAATTGGCTACATTTGTTAAAACATTTACTTACTCAGGGGATGAAAAAACAAGTTTATTAAAAAAAAAGCAAGAGTCAGCTAGAAAGGACGTCGAAAGAGCCTTCGGGGTACTCCAGGCGAGATGGGCGATTATACGAAAACCCACACGTTTGTACCCCACACGTTTGTACTATAAGCATCATATGACAAATATAATGTACGCGTGTATCATATTACACAACATGATCATTGAATACGAAGGTTATACCGTGACAAACTGGACAGGAGAAGGAGACGGTCATCAAGCAAATGCATCACGGGGAGGCCAATCTGACTTTGCAATGTATATCCAAATGTTCACTGATATTCATGATCGTGAGCAACATTATCGTCTCTGAGCAGATTTGGTAGAGCATTTATGGAACAATCGTGAAGAATAATACCGAATTTTATTTTTATATATTATTATTTTATTTTAATATATTTTTAATTTTAATGTAATATTTTTATTTTAATAAATTATTTTTATTTGAATGAAGACTTTTTATTTTAATGAATTTTGGGTAGAAAATATTAAATGAAATAGTAGATAAAAGTTGGGTGATTAAAATAAAATTATGTTTAGTAAAAAGTTGAGTAGGCATCCCGCAGGACTCTTAAAATAGTCCATGAGTTACAAATAAAAAAGATGAAGGACTAAGAACTGAGAATTTTAATAAAATAATAATAAAAATATTGAGTAAGTATCCCACGAGATGACTTCAAAAACTTTAAGTTACAAACGATCTTAGACGATGTTGTAAAAGTTGTCATATTTGGAATTTCTCCCTTTCACATTGTATTCTGGTTGCATTGGCGAATAATTGACCATGAAGTTGACGAATTATGATTTATTTTCCCCACTACTACAAACAAACATATCACTTGTCACAAATGGTCACCTATATCTAACTGGCAACGACCCATATCAGATTTTGCCGATATCCACCTAAAAGATAGAGACGATCCATCATTAACAAAGTAAACAAATTAACGACAATTTTCTAAGTTAAAAAAAGAGGTGTAGAATAAAGAACGTAGATTTCATGGCAGCAGCACCGAAAGAAGCAATAAGTCAAGAGGCAACAGAATCAGAAGTGTAATCAAAGATTGAGTGTGATCGTACGTAATATAATAAATAGCAGTGGGATCGTTTTTAATTATATTTAGAGAGACACAATCAAATCAAACCAAACCAAATCAAACCAAATCAAATCGACCCAGATTGGCTCCTCCTCCAACCGTGTTTTGACGCCGCCGGTTTTGGCCTCTGTTGGGTTTCGGAACTTTACTTTCAATTCAGGTCCACCTAATATAGTAATGAGTTATGGGCAATGCAGACTTTTCTTGTCAACAATGCCTCCGCTGTGCTTTTGCCTGCCTGCCTCCTGCAAAAGCGATTCTTTTTCCCATTTTGCTTGGCTTGGCTACCTGCTTAATATATTTTCTTTTCATTTTAATGATTTTTTCCTATTTTTTACATTTTCCTTGACTATATTTAACTGCTTCATTTAATAACTTTTTTGGCTTAATAAATAGGACCCCCTAAACTTGTCTTATTTTTCTGTTTTGCTCCTTTAATCTTGCGAAGTAATTAAATACACCTTAATGTTGATAAAACGTAATTTATGAGGACTTTTTTGCTTACTTGGCAATTTGTGTGTATTACAGTCGATTTAGGAGCGTAAATGCTCTGAAAACCGATGACGTGAAATTTGAACTCAACCCAAAGTGAATAAACCAAGACCAACCCAAAGTGAAAAAAAACAAATCTCTAAACCCAACCTCAAACCAACCATAAACTGAAACCCTTCTTCTTCTCCTCCTTAAAACCCCTTCAACAAACCCTAAAAGATTACAACCACCACCATCTCCAACCATCTCTTCTCCCTCTCTCTTCTCCAACCCTAAAAGAGCCCTCTTTCTCTTTCTCTCGTTCCGTCTCTAGTTGGAAACGCACCGAAGAGTGAAGGGTGCAACGACATGACGATCTTCTTCGACGAAGGACGACGACGAGTTGCTTGCTTGACTCATATGAACAACGCAAACCCGTTGGTGATTATAATCAAGTTTGGGTCTCTTGCAATAAAACTTTGGTCATCAATTTAGAACTTTCTCTTTTTCCCCCCCTTGTAATTGATTCGGTTTAAACTATGGAGATTGATGGTTGTTGATATTGATATTGACTTTTGTCTCTTATTTTAAATTTTCTTGGATCCCGATTTTGTAGATTTTGCAATCAAAGGTTTGTTTTCTTTATCTTGATTGTGGTTATATCTTTGAATTTGAGATGAAAATTGAATGGATTTCGGTTTGAGGTGAATGAATTTCGGTGTTGGTGGTGATTGGGTTAATGGATGGTGGTGGTGGTACTGATTGGGCGGCTATGGTGGATATTGGTGTACTTGGGTTCAATAAGTTTGGTGGTTGTGGTTGGGTTCAGTGAGTGATTTTGATGTCCTTTTGGTCCAAACCAGTAAAGAAGAGGTGATAGTGGGTTCATTCAGGTCAATTTCGGGTTATACACTAAAATTTGCCATATCAACATCACAAATCCACGTATCATGCGTTTATTGGACACGTTGGCACATGTCGGATTCGGGAATATCAAAGTGCATTCGAGTCCTTAAAAAATACACTTTTTTTTTAAATCAACCTTAAAAATTACACTTTACACAATCTAAAGGGGTAATTTAATTACCCATCAAAGTTGAGGAGGCAAGACAAACATTAAAAACAAGTTCAAAGGGTTTTAAGCTATTTTTTTTTTCGTTTGAATGGTTATTTTAAATTTCTTAGCGGTATTTTCCTAGTTCAAAATATTAAAGTACTTCAAAAATTCGAGTTACATACTATCTCAAGTGTATTAAATATATTTTTTCTTAAGAGTTTTGTCGTTTTTTCCTATTTTTACTTATTTGAAAACTTAATATTTGTTATATGTTAATTCATTACAATTTATTCTGCTCTAGCAAGCCATTTTATTTATTAAAAGTGTATTTAGTAGTTGATCATTGAAATAAATTATGTATTTATAAATTTGAAAGAAATGTAGAAAAACTTACACATTTTTTAAATTACAATATAATTTGTATACCACTAAATAATTATGATGAATAGCGTGGGCAGCCCGGACCAAGTTATCCCATAGGAAAGGAGGTCCACATACTTAAATCATTTGTTTTTTATTTTTAGAATACTTTTTTAAATTAATATATCGTAAATTATATTTATTTAACTATTATTAATACTAGTAATATTATTAATCTCAGATCATATATATTTCATGATATTTAAATGTATCATCAATTTCTATATAAAAATTTAGGCTATGTTCTATTTTCTATTTTCTTTTTTGTTTTTATTTTCTAAAAATTAAAAATATTTTAAAAACATATTTACTAATAAAAAAATTAATAAGGGTTGAGAAATCTGCTCACATTTACTGAGCCCTAATCATAACTATGCGTGAATTTTTGAAACCAATAAGTTCTCAAATTTTCGAAAATTCATGAGACCTTAAATTTGTTAATACCAATTTTCTAATTTGTCAAATCCATTAACATTTTTATAAGATTTTCCTCTATTTAGAACATTTTACGTGGAATTTCTTGTTTCCTTAGTACATTTACGTCGAATTTCTTGATCCCATCATTAAGAAGACATTTTAAAGTCATTCATCATCATGAAGAAACATCAATACTTAAAATAACAATTTCAAACTCTGTGGATAGTGGAAGAAGAAAATGGAAAAAACAAATAAAATATAAAATTTGAACTCAAAATATTGTGGGCCAATAGGAGGAGACATAAAAAAAGCTTGGACAAATCTTTAATCCTGAAACTGAAAAAAAGAAGAAAAACTTGGACTAAAAATGCAATCCGAGAAGGCAAAGCCAAGTTTGGCAGCAAATCATTCAAAATGCATTCCCCACCGAAAGGACAAATCAAGGGCAAGATTTACCGATTGATGTGAAAATGAGAAGCATCCGGCTTGCTTCACATCCATGGCATTGGTAGGTAGTTGTTAATAGATTAGAATCCACACTCATATGAGATGGGTTCTGCTGGTCACCACCGACCCAGCCAGCACCACTTTAACACCCTCTGTCGTCTTCACCCAATATGTTGTAAAGAAACATACCGTATGTTCTATTTTTCGACCAGTGTTTCTCATATATTATCTCCATTTTATTTTAATAAGCACTTTTATCTTTTGAAGGAATTCTATATCGATTAACAAACAAACAGTATAACAAATATGTTTGACTTATTAACCTCGATTAAAAAGTAAGCTAGCAACGGAGTGGGACCAGTTTTATATTGGTCTTGCGAACAAACCACTGTTGAAATGTCAACGGGAATACCCGGCTGTTTCGCGGTCTAGATGTCACACGTGATCTGTGCAGGACTCGGGACAGGAGGTCGATACCTCTTTCTCTCCCCCGTTGAGAGCTCCCTCTAATTTGTGTGTGTGTTAGAGTTGTGAGAATGGAAGGAGCAAGGCTCCTTATATAAACCTCAATCAGACTCGTGGGCCTCACAAGCCCATTTCATTCTCAACTCAATTGGGTCTATCAATTGGTCTCGGTTTATACATTGGTCAACTGGGTTTGGTCTTCTCAATTGGGTTTTCCAATTGGTCTCGGTCCACGGTCTTGGTTTACTTATTGACCGATCGAGTTCGGTTCACCCATCATTGGCGGACCACATTTTTCAACATCTCTCACTCGCACATGACGAAACCATAACTTATTATCGATCATGATAGAACTAATATCAATAATGATTAAGATCTTGTGTCATACAGACAAATAGAAGGCGCGATCAACATATGATGAGAGCATAATTGTTATACACTTGTTAGGGTTATATAACAACTCTTAACGCAATCCTTCTAAAAGGAGTCTCTTGAAGATCAGCTCCATTCTGCCAAAGTATATGCAACATCAGCACAAACTGCTGGAAACATATGTCTTTCCTTAGTTCGTAACCACACAATTGTTGCTTTTGAACTACTCGAACTCACGAAAGCTTTACTCATAGTTCACGTCATGTGTCACGCTACATGAGAGTCGACTGAGCAAACTTTTGAGACTAGTGTGAATGCGTCTAGAAACAAACTTCCCCTCTTACACTAGACAATCCACATAGCTAAGTTTGCTTTCTCAACTTGACACGCTTGGTCGAATCAATCATGACCATTAATGGCAAGCTAGAGTAGACAAACTTAACTACATATTTTGAATGTGTTAAGGGTTCTAAGGGTAAGTAGTACCAAGAACCACATGTTCACGATAGGATCTCACACTAGAAAAAGTGATATTGTTTATCAATCTTCTTCATCCCTATAGTCGTGTATATAACACATATGGTATGATTATGTGTTGTGGTGTTCTTTTCTTCCCTTGGAGGAGCGCATATTTATACAACATTATAAACACCACACAGAAGTTTCGGTTACGATGCATTTTGCCATCTAACCTTAATCCATACTTGACAGGATTACTTCTAGTTTTAAGACAGGATATGCTAAAAGTCTCTCAATTTTAGCCTCTGATCATTTAATAATCGGCATACAAATTCATCCTATGGCGTATGACTCTTTACATACGACTTTTTTTTGCCATTTTACAATGAGCTCATGATTGTAAAATGCAAGACGACCTCTTGATTATGAATGTGCTCAAGATCTCTCTTTACATTCAAAACTAGTCTCATCTTAGTTCTTCCTCCAACAAACTAGGAAAACTAAGGTAAACACCCATGTGAGTGAGTTACTTCTCTGTCCAACATGCTTTCACACGTAACGCTACAACAAATGACAACTCTCAACATTTGCGCTCATATATTGCCCACACGTAAAGATCATGTTTTAAAGGGATTACACACTCAGTGTGTCATACGAGTCTTAAGGAACTTATTCCTTGTAGGCTTTTATTAAAGGATCTTACGATCTCGTCTCGCATGGACATACATTCCAAGTTCACTTTTTCAAGTAAAACTTGTACTCAAATTTAATTGAGTTTGTGCAACCAAGTCCTTTACTAAATGACACTTGGTCTTGACTTGCTGCAATCGAGGTTGACTGTCACTAAAGACTGTCGTAGGTTCTTTAGGTGGTTAGTACTAAGTGGATCATTTCACTTAATAGCCAACCTTCTTATTGCACTGTAGATTACGAAACTATAGTCTCAACTTCTTTTGCCACACTTATATGTGTTCCTCATTATTACGTGGAGTGACCTTTCAGTCAGGTAAGAACACATAACCAAACATTTGCGTCCCTATAGTCCATATCATTACGTGGAGTTGTAACTGTGTCTTATTTTATCACAAGCCCTCACGATAATGCAGTGCCTCTAAAGCATTCAAGTACCTCGCTCACTGCTTTCCAACACTCTCTTTATGTGTTAGATTAATGTTTGCTAGCTAACTTGACAACTTAGCAAACTTTAGGAATTTCACACACTTAGACATTTAATATAAGGTATAATCTTGTAATCAATACATGTACTCTGTATTACAAAAGACATTCACATGGCATTCGTTTGAAGAACGCTCCTTACATATTCTTCTTTTCATATAATTCATAGACACACGCCTTTGCTAAGAGACTTGTTCTTAGTTACGGGATATCTATAGGTTATGTATTCTACCACTTAAATCATTCAAGTATATGTTGATCCATCTCACTTGAAGAGGAACAACAACCACTAAAACGATCTCTTAGAGCTCGACTCTAAGGTCAACCCACATCATATATCTCAAAGTTGGACCACAATCAATCATTGGTATAGACCGTTTCTAGCTATAAGTGTGATATCCACTCAATTTAGAATTACAAGATTCACCTTGAAACACATGGTATTATCATAACTTATATGAAGATACCATTCTTTCGAAAAATGTCTAAGGTCATATCTTGGATAATGAAACCATTGGTTCAAACCCTATTGATTTCATTTCCAAATTCTCTATTGAGAATTGGATGATGAAACTATTAGGTTAAACTTTATAGGTTTCAACTCTAGATTCTCTATTGAGAAAATGAGTCTCTACATCCGTTGATGTAGGTCGAGATATAAATGAGCCCAAATGTCAAAGTCTATTCAATATAGGTAAATCTTTCAACAAGGTGGACTTACCAATCTTGTTGTGTAAATCTCTTTTAGCGATTATCGATTTATTACTTATGTATCCACTTACTCCAATAGTTTTTCACCCGTTGGATAGATTAACCCGTTCTTAAACATGGTTCAATCTCTCAAATGTCATATATGCTTCCATTGATATTTTACTGGGATGAGTGAACCTCTAATATACTCGTATGTTCATTCTTGACTTGTAGGGCTACTAAAAAGGATCACAATCGAATCATTTATCAAAAAAATGTTGTTGTGAGACTTTACCAAAAAGAATCATGATCGATTCATTTATCGAAGAAATGTTGTCGTGAGACTTTATCCCTTTTAATTTTATGCATTTAAAAAAAATGCTCCCACTGGGTTCAAGTTCCCTACTCCCACTGAAAAACAAGAATATTGATGCTCTAAGTGGGTTCAAGCCCCCTATAGGAACTCCTAGTAGGATCAAGATTTTCCACTCCCACTAGAAGTAAGAACCTTGCTACCACTAAATTCAGGATCAAGAACATCCGCACACACTTGGGTTAAATGATATAAAAGTTGAATCACTCCAATACTTATCAATGTATCACTTTCAAATAAAGATATTACAATTGCTTGGATTGATGTCTTGAGATTTAAAACGCAAGCATACATTACCCAAGTTGATGCATTCCTTTCGGAAAAAGAGAAAACAGTTGGATCGATCACTTGAGATTTTAAAACCCAAGGCTGTAATTGATATCACATTACCCAACTTTATTTTTTATCATTTTTTCTCACTCTCCTCAAGAATTCTTCCACTCGGATGGAGTGGTCTTGAGGGTCTTAGTTCCTGAATCTCAGAGTAATAAAAGATTTCACTTTTTTAATCTCAGTTAAGAAATCTATTCCCAAGGAATGCGACTTCTTATAACTCGTTACTATGTCAATTTCTCATTATCCCACGACGATTGTATCATTTTGACACAGTAAGGTATCTAAAACCTTACGCCTCTTAGTTTTTTCAACTAAGATATTGCGGATATTGACAATATATCCCTTGGTTCCAAATGGTGTAGGTCATTCACTCGACCAATCCACAACCCATGAGATATATAAGTAACGAACTTAGATGTCTAGAAATAAACAATTAATGTTTATTTCTCTTTCATCACATAAAGGTTTGGACTCATCATGTAGATGTCTCGACCTTAGTCGATCTACAAAACTTTATTTGTTTCCCATTTTCAAGAAGTAAGAACAATCAAGAAGCACAAACTAACTGACGATTATTACTTATGAAAAATCAAATGGATATGACTGCATCTTCCACAATCATATATACGAATATGATGAAGTAGTAGACATTAGCCTTGCCCTCTTATTCTTTTGAGGTCAAACATCAAAAAATAGATTAATAACAATGGGAATTTAGTTCGAAGTGCCTTTTGAAATGATTTTTTTCTAGTATTCCCTCTTTGCAATGCTCGCAATTAGATAACTTAAACTTACACAATTGCTTAATACTCCCACTTGAGCTCATCAACGTAGTCAATTTTATTAAAGAGGTTGAGTTGCATGCATTAACTTCACATAATCCTTTATGACCACGTGAAGTAGTAAGAAATGAAAACTAAATCATTCAATAGTTAGGTTCTATGCCTTAACTAAGAAACCATTTTTAATGCCAAAATAGTATTTCACTCAACCAAGATCTAACAAATACCATAATTGTTAGAACACAAATTGAAGGCAAACTTCAATATGATCATGACATAATCTTTTACAAGAAAATGTTCGGCTTTTTTACAAGACTAACTTGCATATACCAACACCTTAAACTCTCATTTTGAAGTTGTTCCTTGCATACTGAACTTGTTCTCACTAGAACTAGTTGATGTCTAATGAAGTCACGTTAAAACTTCATTTTGAGGATCCTAAAAGTTGAATTAATCGTCTAATAATGAAGAAATTCAATAGAGAACATCTAACAAGGTAACTCTTCTCACTTGTGTGAGTTTGAGCAACATAACCTCAAAGGTGTATTATCTTACATATAGTGCGCATTTAGTTTTTAACATTTCACTCACAAAATGTCAGCTTATCCATGTTCAAGGTTTTCCTTATAATTCTGTCTAGTCTCCACTTCTTAAGGACTTAAAGTTCTTAAACCTTTTTTCTTGCCTTTGTATTGGAATTTATCCAATAGAATAAGAGGTTATCGAATTCCTCACGATCTCATACTTGAGATAAATGTGGATTAGGTGCAACTTGATTTGCTCCTAATATCTAAGCAATAAGTGGATAACCATTTGGACATTGTCATTGATCAAACTATGATCAGATTACTAGCTCTCTAATTATGTAAAACTTACACCTCTACTCGCATGATTAGGTTTTATAACAAGTATCAGTCGATGGTCAAAGACCACGAGCTTAGTTAGTGTCAAGCCAACTAACTGCTCTTAAACTGCAAATTACAAATATATATTATATCTTGATACTTGTAAATTAGCCAAGTGAATACATCATCTTTTGTACCGATAAAAGACGATGATAAACGTAGTGGAATTTTCTAACTTCCATATGTTATAGACATTTTAGTCCAAAATGTGTTGAGTAGTATTTTACTCATCCTTCAATTTGGACATAACCAAGTTCAAAGAGGCACAAGCTTAGTTCTTAGAGTACATGCTAAATTTTCCTAATCTAGGAATTATGATTGTTGTCACCTAAGTTCAACATAGTTTTAACATACACATGTGTATATCTCGACATCAATCGAATTTTATAAGCAGTGAATCACACAAATAACATGCCAAATAATAAGACATAGTTACACACAAGTAATTCATTCGGCAATACACATATATTTACTATCTAACCAAAACTTAAAGTAGTATAGCCTCTTATTAAGTTTTGAATCTAAATGTACACTAGGTGCACATTTGCCATTTCGGTCTTAACAATTAACTATACTATATTTAATTTTATAGACTGTTTGGATTAACTTTTAAAATCCACTTGACCTAGGAGAATCCATGTTGGTCATCTCAATTATTTAGACAAACTCAATAATTGGACAATATATTCAATATATAAAATATTGCATAAAATTAAGGCAAATTAACACAATAATAAACTAAAATAATAAATAGAATAACCATTATTTATTAAACCAACATGTAATCCAAACAATCTATCTCAATGTTAATATACATACATTAACATTGACAACATTAACACACAAATAATGTTTATATCCCCAAAGAATAATACTACACAAATATAATATTAAACACATGCCTGCCAATTGGATACACGATGAACATTTTCCAAAGTGTTAAAATAGAATTTATAAGTAGCCGTGCCAACTTATCAAAAATTCTATAAATCATATGACCTTAAAGTGGATCTCACACTTCTCACAATCTCTCTTTGCGATCATGGTGATCTTGGACATACCAATTTCAAAACATTCGTAAGTCACTAGAATCTCTAAGTATCTTTCCTCAATACTTATAGAATTATGTTTCTATGAAATTTTAGTATAGACCAATAGTTTAACCAATACCGGTTATGAGTATCATAATCTTTTATGAAGTAAGTGAACATTCATCACCATTGTACACTTAATGCACAATCAAATCTCCTTTACGACCACCACCGTCCCAAAATACTCTCTTTTGGGAGTCGTGCAAATTCTTCTTTAATTTGCAATATTTTCAATGCAACATGGACTCATTCGTATATTTGTAATAAATTACAAATAAAATGGGTATATATGAACTACCGTATTTCTCAAAAAATTGAAATCTAATTTCAATTATCTAAATGAGAACCACATTTGCACGTTTAAAATTAATTATTTTGAAAACTAATTTTCAAAATAATTGTTGGCAAAAGAATACAATTTCTCACAATTTTTTAGCATTATTTATACACCAATAAATTAGAAAAAAATAGTTTAAAAACTCAAAAAATTATGAAAAATATACCAAAATTTCCAAAAAAAAATCTAAATAATTATTCTGCTAAAAATTTTATAAATTTGGTGGCCGGGACACGTGTCACATGCCACTCACGCACGACGCACGACCCAAGCCACGTGTTGCATCCAGGTGACGCCACATGTCACATACAGAAATCGCCACGACCAAAGCCACGTGTTGATATATAATTCGTCCACATTTTGCACATTCAACTTTGACAGTTTTGACCGTGTACCACGTGGCAAATGTGATTGGTCAATTTGTATTTTTTGGACCCTTTTTGATCCTTCTGCCGCTGCCACGTGTTGCAATCCGAGTGATTTGCGTACAACCAATAGAAATGTGTCACATCATCGTTCAGATCAGATTAATAAATTCATCTGTGTTGCATCACTTAATATTTTTTGATCGAGTTTTCATCCATTTGACGACCTTTTCAATGGAATTTCGCAACAAAATTTTGGTAGGTAACGTTTTTTAAGTCGCTTATCTAAAACATTTTGTCAAAATTTCAAAATTCTAATTTTCAGAATTCTACTCCGGACGAACTCGAACCAAAAACGACTTTCGAGGCAAAAAGTCGAATACTAAAAAATCACAGTAGGCATTCTAAACAGAGACCAACAATATTTTTGAAACATATTCAAAAAAATCTTATTGGTTCTGATGCCAATGAAGAAATCCTATACTGATTAACAAATAAACAGTATAATAAATAGGTTTGACTTACTAACCTCGATTCCAACGGAAACTAGCAGCGGAGCAAAACCAGTTTTATGTTGGTTTGCGAGCAAACCACGGTTGAAATGTCAACGGGAATACCCGACTGTTTCGTAGTCTAGATGTCACACGTGATATTTGCAGGACTCGGGACAGAATGTCGAGACCTCTATCTCTCTCTCCCGTTGAGAGCTCTCTCTCATTTGTGTGTGTGTTGGAGTTGTGAGAATGGAAGGAGCAAGGCTCCTTATATAAGCCTCAATTGGGATCGTGGGCCTTACAGACTAATTTCATTTTCAACTCAGTTGGGTTTATCAATTGGTCTCGGTTCACGATTTCTGTTCATACCTTAACCAACCGAGTTTGGTTCTTCTCAATTGAGCTTTCCAATAGTTCATTCCTTGACCGACCAAGTTCGATTCACCCGTCATAGACGGACCGCATTTTTTAACATCTTTACACGATAACTGCCAGGTGAGTTTTAATAATTAAATACATTTAATTTTGTAACCTTTTTAACTTACTCTTTTTTTATACATATATTATGAAACTCAAATAAACAAAAATTGCAGCTCTTTCACTAAGCATTAGTTATATCAATTATAATCCATAAAAAAGCTAATAACCGTTATAAAATGGAAAGAGTGTCTATTGAAATAGGACGGGACATGTATATTACACTCACGATTATATTTCTCTTTCAAATAAATCTATAATAACGTGGAGGGAATTTCTGGAAAAAAATAAGGTGGAATTTTGGGTCTTGACATAACAATCAATCTAAATAAATTTTATTTGTTAAGAAAAATGGTAAAAATGGAAAAAAAAAATAATATTTGAGAGGACAAGAGACAAAAGTGGGTCTGTTTAAGATTTGCAAAGATCTCACGTTTTATATTAGATCCTCCGAATCCCCAACAAAGACTTCTTTCTCATTAAAGTAAACCAAGGACAAGATTTTCCATCTCTCTCCCATTTCCCCACACCCATAAAATACCCTCTCTCATTCCTCTTCCTTTTCAAACGCATTCAACGTTCACTGATGCAAACACAACCCTTCATTTCTCCTTCATTTCTCAATACTAAAGCCTCCATCTTTTTGCGTTTTTTGTGATGGCTGGGCAGGTTTTCATGAGAACCTTGGCCGAGGAAGTTGGGTCGCTTAATGGGTCCTCTTCTACTGGTGCAGAGCAGCTCCATGTTCTTGCTGTTGATGATAGTTTTGTTGATCGAAAGGTTATTGAGAGGTTGTTGAAGATTTCTTCATGTAAAGGTGTGGGCTTTTTCTTCAATTTGTTGTCTTTTTTGTTCTTTTTTTACTTTATTGGATTGAAAGTGTGTTCTGACATGAAATAGGGTTTGGGTTTTTGATTTCAGTGACTGCTGTGGAGAGTGGGACTAGAGCTTTGCAGTATCTTGGATTGGATGGAGAGAAAAGCTCAGTTGGATTCAATGTAAGGAAATTTTTAGTTAATTTTTATTTTTCTTACTCTTAAAATGTGTGAAAATGAATAGAAATTGATGATGTTTTTTTATTGTTGTGATTTTTATAGGACTTGAAAATTAATTTAATAATGACTGATTATTCCATGCCCGGGATGACTGGATACGAGCTGCTAAAAAAGATTAAGGTTGGTGTCTGCTTGTTTAGTTTTGGCATAGTTTTTATATGCTTTCAATTATGGAAATGCTGATGTGAGGCTTATGATGTTTGTTTTTTCACATACCAGGAATCATCTGCTTTCAGAGAAATACCGGTAGTAATTATGTCATCTGAGAACATCTTGACTCGTATTGATAGGTAAATCTTTTTTTACCTTGTTCCTTTTTATCTGAGGTTAAATTTGATTGTTATGTTATTGATCTTCCTGATTATTATTTTTATTGATCCTGTGTTGCTCTTGTGCATAATTGTTAGGAAATTATTTTTATGAACATCTTGTGATGGAATCCCTTTCTATGAGAAAACAGATGGGTGAATATTTTAGATGATCTTGTTCATCTTTGGACTTTTGAAATTTGTTTGGAAGATTTGGGTTTTGGAGAGATGGGGTGAATCTTATTTAATTGAACTGTATCTTTTGTAATATATTCTAACATATTATTCCCAATCATTTTTTGACCAACTATTAATATTATTAAGCTGACCTTGTATTGTTGAAGCTGTTGTATTTTTAATTCCAGAAAGTTTGCATGAAACACTGCATCAGGATTTTATTCTCGTCACCTGATTTGAATACTTTTTTGACATCACATCAGATGCATTATTGAGCCAAGTCAATAGCACTATGTCTTACCTTTCATTAGAAATAGATTATCATTTCACATGCTATGTTTGCAAAGAGCATATGATGTGGTTTCAATTTCACTCAGAAGAGATTGCCAATAGACGGTTGCTGTTATATTTACCCTTTTCTGTTCTTTACCATGTGTTCATTTGTTTTCAATGTTCTTTTTTATGTTAAATAATTAACTGTAGTCTAACAGTGTTTCTGTAATATGATTAACAGATGTCTGGAAGAAGGGGCTGAGGAATTCTTAGTAAAACCAGTAAAACTATCAGACGTGAAACGACTGAGAGATTTCGTAATGCAAGGGGATGGCGAGGAAAAGAGAAAGAAGAGAAGCCTCAAGAGGAAATTGCAAGATGACATCTTTCCATCTGCTGCACCAGTTTCTTGTGATCTATTGTCGTCTGAACTATCGGCTTCACTTTCATCATCGATCATGCATGCACCGAAGAGGCCTAAATTGCAAGCGGAATCTAGTTCCAGTCACGTGCACTAGATTGGTTTTCTTTCTTGTAGAAATCATTTTTGCACTTTCGTTCTAGTGGGAGATGAGTAGCTTAGTCATACACAGGCCTAACATAGACTAACATGAATTTGTTATGACAAAAGAGGATAGAGAGGGAACTGTTGTGATGAGATAGACGTAAGAAACGCCTGAATTTCCTTTTGTTCTTGTACAGATAACATTTCGCTGAAATCAAATCAATTCAATTCAATACAATCTACCTGCCTGACAGATCCATTACTCCTTTTTATGAAAGAATGAAAACGTTTTTGACCTTTCAGCAAGAAACAGTGGGCCTAAACGTGCAGTTTGTACTATGTTGCAGTCAAAACCCGTTTTGCTGAGGCTCAACAGGACGTAGATATGTTCTCATTGAAGTAGTTATTTAATTTACTAAAGTTTTTAACCATTGAATTCGGTGTTACGAGAATTCTTAAAAAGTCTCAGTAAGGACTTTTTAATGAATTAAATAACTATTACAATGAGAATTTTTAAATAATTAAATAATTAAAATTTAATTAAATAATTTTAATAATAATTAAATAACAGTTATAATTATTTAATTTATTATAAAATTTAAGTAATTAATTAAAATTAAATAATTAATTAAAATTAAATAATTAGTAATTAAAATAAATAATAATATTTAAAATTAAATAATTTTTAAAATTATAATTAAATAATTATTTTTTTAAATTAAATAATTTAAATTAAATAATTTAAATTTTTAAATTTTTATTGTAGTATCATTCTTAATTCAACTCATGTGACCATTGTGGACCTTCGTTTAATGATATTCGGATGTTTCTAGGTCTACAATCTAGAATAAACATATGTCGATATCTAAACCATAGACAAACCCCTACACATGGCAAGCTCATGATATGAAGACACACCATTAGGAGGCACCAAGAAAAAGCTTCCAAGGTTTTGTTCTAGATGCTGATTTCTCGAGCAACTTTGCTCATATCTCTGTCAAAACTGTTGAAAAATCTTTCTCCATTAACAGTTGTCTTGTTGTATCATATATTCTCCACTGAGAAGATTGTTGATACTTCAATCCTCCCCCTCATAATCTATTTTAGGAACCAAAACAATGAACCATAAATTAGTGATTGATCGAAAATGTGACCTGTAGTGGGAGACAAGGCTTTCAAATCTTCTACCTCCATTCAACAAACCATTCATATCTTTCTGTGCTCTCAATTTATCACATTTAAGGTCTTGGTGTTGTCAAAATCAATTCCCGAGATTTTCTTTTAAGAGGGATAGCCATGGCTTTATTGAAAGAAAGCAATGCCCCTGTGTTCTTGCAGGTATGTTTTTTTTGGTCAGGTTTCTTGCAGGTAATTTAAGTTTTAAAAATATCAGGATATGACCAATAGACTTAGTTTACTGATATTGAAACCACTTCTAAACCTAAGAGGCCAGGAGTTCGATCTTTGTGGGAGCTAATATATCAAAAAAATATGACAAAATTACATTTGATCATTTTCATCTGTTTTTTTTATGTAAAATTTTGTTTTGGTTGCTTTTTAATTTAATATATAGTCTCTCTTATCCAGAATTAAACCTTCAAATTTCAACCGTTAATGCTAGAGTCGTCTAATATTTTCCTATGTCACATGTTGGTGAAGCTAATCATATTTTCCACACTTGATCACAGACCTGACTACACTTTTGTAACTTGTAGAACTAATGAAATTCTTGCTGTTGTTCTGACCTAATTATAATACAATTACAACAGAGCATCCATTATTCCATATCAAGAATGGCCATAATAATAGCAACCAACAATGTCAAAACCACTTTCAGATGCCAATTAGTCCTTACCAGGTATGTTTGACTGCTACAGTGTCGAATCAAGGCATTAAAATAATTAACTTCCAAAAAACAATAAGCCAAGATAAAGAAGCTCCAATTGACATCAATCAAAGCAATCATCGTTAATTACAATGAGAAAAATCAGGACGGCCGAGGCGTTAACTCACCGTCCTGCTTGAATATCCATTGTTGTTTGCAGCATCACAAAGAGGGAGCTATTGCTAGTTTATCAGGTAAAACAAACCAACACAAACAAAGCTTAATTACTTCACTTTCTCAGCAGCATTGTCTGCATTTCAGGTCGGCCTCATGGAGCAGCCTTTGATCTCTCCATCTTCATCACCATCAGCGTCGAACGCGAAAGTTGTGATCGCTACTGTGATCACTTTAGCCTTTACAGGTATCTTATTCTTTTTTTACTTGAAACGGCTCAAACGTCAAAGACGAAATAGAAAAAAATCAGGGATTTGTGCTAGAAGAACATGGTGAGTTGAGAAATGGTGGTGGTGAAGTTAAGGGATTGATTGTTAGTGAAAATGGACGAGACGTTCTTTATGTGAAAGATTTAGATGGTAGAGCCATTAAAACAATTCCAAAGATTTTGTTGAATCCTAGTATCGAAGAAGAAGAAAAGAGAGTAGATGCAGGAATGGAGAAGAAGAGAAAATGTAATCCTGATCAAGAAGTCACTCATAGCAAGGAACTGTCACAGCCAGTTCTTCCAAGTTCAGAACCAACTCCAGTGGTTCCACCAACGAAATGTCCTGCACTAGAGCCTCCTCCAAATTCACCAACCAATAATAGTAATCCCCCCGCCCCATCGCCGCAGCCTCGGTCGCCACCACCACCCTCAAGACCGAATGTTTTTGTACCAGCCCCGTTATCTGAAAAGAAAACTTCCGCACCTCCACCTCCTCCGCCAAGGGAAGGAGGTTTTAAATCATCAAGATTGCCACCAACACCAAGAGGAAAAACAAACTACAGCAACAAGGCGTCGGCTTTGACTGAGGACAAGACAGAATGCATTAGTGTCTGCCCTGCAAAATTAAAGCCTCTTCACTGGGACACGGTTGTAGCCAATGCTGATCATTCCATGGTCTGGAACGAAATAAACGATGGCTCTATCAGGTTATTATGCATTCTAATATCTTCATCAGTCTTTCTGATAGGCCTATAGTAATACACTTTTTTTTTGACAGATTTGATGATGATCTAATAGAAGCATTGTTCGGATATACAAATGGTAATTCCAAAACCCCTCAAAGAAATGGACTCCTGACAGATTCAGCCAGTCCCAACACTATCCCTC
>CAODLS012515361.1:0-15079 GCA_948243855.1 Flueggea neowawraea
ACGCATATGCTATAGGATATGTAGCCTTTGGTATACCAATGCATGATATAATCAGCTACCAGGGTTGTCGGTAGCCATATTGTCCCGATCAGGCACATGATCTATTATTGGATTAGTAGCAGAGTCCACAATCATTATTGCGGTGATAGAGTGGCACAGACCACACCACGATTGTTTTTTGTCCTTTATCCATGGTATATATTTTTTACTCTGATATCTACGATATATGTTTTGATTTCGAAAATAATAATAATAATATTATTATTATTATTATGCTCATGTGTCGAATCTTTGATTCTGGAATTTCTAGAAAAGCTATAAAGGTTTTTTAGCTTTGTTTCTGAAACTTTCGATAACAATTTTGAAAGGATTTTTTTTATTTCTGTTCTGAAGTTTTTTTTTACTTAAAGGAGTTTTATTTTGGAACCTCCGATAAGATAAAACATTTTCTAGAAAAGTTTGGCTTTGTTTTTGAAAATACATTAACTTTGATATATTTTTAAAATATTCTTGAAGGAATTTTGTTTACTTCTTGAATGATTTTGTGCATGTTGTTTGCTTTGATTGCGAAATATTTCGAAATGGTTTTTGAATCACTATTACATGTGTAGCATGTATATATATTGACTATACCTGCTTGTGGTATTTTTGAACTGTTTTTAAAACAGTCTTTGTGAGGCACGTATGAGGCGATCTAGAATGTTGTCCCTCATTGGGTTTGACCCCCTTTCTTTGTTTTATCTTTGTTAAACTCTGTCTTTCAGGTGATTTCGATCATCGGCAGTCTCAGCTCAGTGAGGGGTTGTTTGGCTTGGCAGTTAGAGCCCTTCTGATTGGACCCAGTTTGTATGATTTGTTAGGAGCTCTATACAGGGTTTATGTGGGTTTAGTTATTGTTTTTGTTATTATTTCTGTCATTTTAAATGTTTTTAATTTGAAATATTTTCCACAATTGATATTATATATGTTTTGTTTTAATAAATAAAGTTTAACCCTTTATTTATTTTTATTATTTATTTGAATATGATTTTGGGTAGAAGTTATGCTCTTTGAGGCTTGTGCGAGATGAGCTGGACTCCGATAGACAGTTAACCTCGTAGACCAGTCATGGTCCCAGAAATGAGTTGTGACAATGAGTGTGCATCATACTCAAGATAGAAAAGTAGGAGTTTAACAAGATAAATTGCTCGAGCAACACATTTTTGAAGGGACTCCTTATATAGGAGTTGTTTCAAAGAAAGGAAAATTAAAGATTTTTTTTGAGCAAGAAATTCTCTTATAACTCGATAAATAAAAATATAAAAGTACATATACAATACTTAGATCCTTGAGATATATATCTCAATGGTCAAACATAATACTTCACTTGAGTTCGAAATACTTTTACCTAGATAACACTAGAGATAAATAAAAAAAACACTTGAACATGAAAGATGAAGTTGCAGTGAATAGGAAAAATTAAGATCTTACTCCAGCAAGGAAGACTTACTCAAGTAAGACTTTAATAAAATGTCTTTTTATTTTTAAATATATTTTAAAATCAACAAATTTGGAAAAAAAAATTATGACCGACGTATAAAAGAAAGAACATGAAAAAGTTCACTATAACTATTACCAATGAAGTCATACAATATGAGATACATATATAATGACATATCATTAGTATTAAAAATTGACAAAAAAATGACATGCATATATTCACTAAGAAAAGAACTAATATCGTCATTTTTGAATCAAATATATGGTGTATAAATTATGCACACCACTGATAAAAAAAATCCACGCAGACCAATGATAAAGTTAGAACTAAAAACCAAACCAAAATAATTGATTGAAAAATTTCATTATCATTAACATCATTTCGTCCACAATTTTTAATTTTAGAAATTAATCTTAACCACATGAGCATAATAAACTAATAAAATTTTTAAATTTAGACATTTAATAAATTATTATCATCATTTTATTATCTCAATTCACAATGACAAAAATTACGCGCGCTAAGAGCTTGTCAAATTACTAGTCCTTATAAAGTATATTAACGTGAAGAAAAATCAGTATATTGAGTTAAACTGAAAAAAGAAAATCTGTCTCAACTTAATACCCAAAAACATTACCCATTGCCCTCAAATATGAACATGTAGGACTAATAACTTTTTGTAATTCTTTTGGTCCTAATAATAGTGACAATTTTTTGGGCTGTTAGTTTTTGAATGATAATGAATAATTGAGTATATGCCTAGAAAATCGTCTTTTATATAATACAAAAATTAAAATTTTCTAAAAATTGTGATCATTCGATTGAATTCGTTTGTTAAAACAGGAATTTATAAAACCCTTGCGCCGATAGCCTTAGCAGCTTCACTCTGCTCCGACTTCTCTTACTCTTTCGCAGGTAAGATGAACGCAATATGGCTTTGCCTGTAGCTTCTACTATGCCTCAGAACGAGGTCAAGCTATTCAACTGCTGGGAGATATTCAGTCAAGCACTTCAGGAAAGCACAAATGCCCAATTGTTGAGAGGCTCACAAACTCTCAAGATGCTCGGTAGGAACAATGGTAAGAAGCTGATGGCAGTCAGGATCGTCAAGCACGCAATGGAGATTATTCGTCTCTCGACTGACCAAAACCCAATTCAAGCCATTGTTGATGCTGTCATCAACAGTGGTCCCCGTGAAGATGCCACTCGTATTGGATCTGCTGGCGTTGTGAGACGTCAGGCCGTTGATATTTCTCCTCTCAGACGTGTCAATCAGGCCATCTACCTTCTCACTACTGGTGCCCGCGAGTCAGCTTTCAGGAACATCAAGACCAATGCCGAGTGTCTAGCTGATGAACTTATCAATGCTGCCAAGGGATCTTCTAACAGTTATGCCATTAAGAAGAAGGATGGAATTGAAAGAGTTACCAAAGCTAGCCGTTGACGAAAAGAACTTTTTAGTAAATGGACAGCCCAAGAGAATTTTGTAGTTCACTCAGTTTTCATTAGTTTTATCTGTTTAAAACTTGGAACAATCAAAGAATGTTCGAGTTTATTGTTATCTTTGCTAAGATTATATCATTTTTGTTTGGTGTTTCAAGTACTATATTAAGAATGCATTAGAACTTGAATTGCTTGCTAAAAAATAAAAAAAGAGGAATTTATCAAAAGTAAGGACTATTTAATTTTTATTATATTAAGTTAAAAATATTTGCAACAAAATACATAAACCAAACAGATCGCTTTTTTCTAGTTTTTATCAGGTAAAAAATTAAAAAGAAATACTTAAGAATATGTTTCTTTATGTATGATTATTTGAAAGACAACCAATTAACATTTTTTTATTTTTCTGTTTGAAAAAACAAATTCATTTTAAAGAGCTACTCCTAATTTTCTGTTTGAAGAAACAAGAGCCTAAAGAGATGCCTGGCCTATTATTACTATCACGCTCACAAATCATATATCATCCAAGGCACAATTCATCATATGGTATTCTCAAAGCTGCAGTGCTTGATCACCGTCCCCTTCGAAATCTGATAATGATCCTTTTTAGAATGTTTGCAATGATTTTGCCTCAAAAACCTACGGATGTCCCATTGAAAGAGCAATCAAAAGTCAGACAGCTGTTATATCTATCCTGAAAATGTTACAGTACTATTCAAAGCGAATCATGATTAGAGCTGTTCTTGATTATGGTTTCTACATTTCACCACATTCTGCAATAACACAAGCCAGTTTAGGGCGGTTGTTAGGTCCGGTAGCTACATTCTCAATCTTTCTGACAACCAATAGTCCATCTCCAAGCACTCTCTGTAGATGATATTAGCACATAGAATCAAATGTTAATAGAACGGAAAAATTGAGTGATCTCATACAAACTTAAAGTGTACAATAAAAGTCAGGCTAAAAAGTTGTGTGGAAAAACTACATTATTTAACCACCAGAAAAGACAAAAAGGAAATCACCATTCAACTTCATTCTAAGCTGAAAACAGACCCAACATTATGTTCCTTCAATCAAATACCTTAACCAACTGTTTTCACTCGGTGTATAAATTTTAACCTATAAATTAATACAAATGTTTGAAAGTCAATTGAAGCCTAGTTAGAGTTCCATTCCAGATACAGAAGTCATGCATTAAGCTAACTGTAAAAACTTCTCACTGTTTGTTAAATAGACACGTACAAGCTAAAAGGCTGCAATTACCAATAGCATATAAAGATTCAGAACTTACCCCAAATACAACATGCTTGTTGTCAAGCCAGTCACATTTTGCACAGGTGATGAAGAACTGTGGCCAAAAGAGAAAAATTGAATCAATGTGACTTCAAGAATAACGGAAGCCTGCAACTTAATTTAGGCCTCTCTTGGTTGGGATAACTAGAGGAAGCGTAACTTGCAAGAAAGTGCTTATCTTCCTACTTGGTTCGCAAAATTGATGGGAACTTCCTAAGAAGGCAAACCCTACACTTCCCTCTTTATTTTGTTACTATTACCATTTACTAATACTATGCATGTGTGTGTGTTGAGAGAAAGTACCTGACACCCATTAGTGTTGGGTCCACTATTTGCCTGCAAAGCAAGCAAGAAAGTATGTTATAATCTTCTCTTTGTAATATAGCTATCAAATTCAAAATTGTGGGGGCACTCAACAATTCATTTTTTCATCCTTATATGGACTGAAAAAAAGAAAAAAATCAAATCCAATACCTAGAACAATAATAAAAGGACCCTTCCCTAAAAAAATAAGACCTCATGATATCAATGGAAGACTTACAGCTAAAATTTACTACAGAGAAGAAAAAATTTTAACCATTTTGTTTTCCTTTCTTCAGTAATTACAATGCTATTCAACCAAACCAATAAGATTGAATGGAACTTTAAAGACTGCCTGCTTAGCTTGTTTCAAATTGAGCAACTATCCCTTTTGTTACTGAAACCTAATAACAACAGGATTGACCAAATCCATGACTTATTTACTTACAGAACCTTACAAAGAAGTCTATGACATATAACAAGATAGCCGATTAATCCTTATATTTTCATAAATAAGCTACTTCCATAATATTAACATATAACAGAACACATTAAATACTCAATGAAAAGATACATCAAGAACTATTTTCTATCAAGAATTATAGTCAAAGCAGTGCTTTTTATAATTTGGTTCATACATTATGTGTTTTATCAACAAGGAATCCATAAGACATAAAATTCCTGTTGCCTTCCATTTGGAAGATCTGACTTCTTGCAGAATGTGACAGCACAGTTGCTGAATATTATAATAGCTAATAAGGTGAAGTTGAGGTAAAAGAAGGTGATTAACATGTCCATAAGCTTATTTTTGACAAAAAAGTAACCTTTACCATATTCATGACAGTTATGGATTTATCAAACAATGTCATGGAATAAATTCATACATTTTAGAAGAACAGGGACCGAGACTAATGTTAGCATCTACCATAAATGAAGAGAAAAAAATCTATGATTCAAGATGCACAGAAACTGTCATTAATATCAATAACATTAAAATTTAGTTATGCAACTATTTTTTTACAAGGATTTTGTTATGTAAGTTGTCCTTAACATAAAAATAAATATGCAAAATCTAATTTCCCCTTGCTCAAACATCAACTGCACCTGAATCATATGATTAATTAAACAAAAGTAATTTCTTGACATGCACAAAAAAAAAGAGCAGATTTAGTTTACAAAAGAGGATTGCATACTGCATACCATTGACAATAGACCAGGGCCCGTGTGTTTAGCAATAAAATTTTCATCCTCAAACTTATGCCCGTAAATCGAAACACATCCACTGCCATCACCCTACAGACGAAATTTGTAATAATGACTGTGTTAAACAAAAGGAAGATAAGAGCAACAAAAAAATATACAAAGCGTGCTGTACACAAACTAAACATATAAGCCAGTTTTCTCAACAACAGAGCAACAATCCTACAAAAATAAGGTAACCATTTTCATTAATTGTATTCCCTAATGTCATTTAAGGTATTATAAAATCAAAACCAAAAAATAACTTAGACATAAAAGATCTATTTTCTACCGACTCAAATGCACGATAGACTGATAACATGTCGGGCTGAGGAAAACAGAAAATCTCATAATGTCAAGATCATAAAACAAACAGCAAACCTTCAAAAAGTCGCCAGCTTGAATCATAAAATCTTTGATCACTCTATGGAATTGGCATCCTTTATAACCGACGGGCAATCCAGCTTTTCTGCCAATTTCAATTCAATCAACAAAACAAATACAATCAAAAGCACGAACATATGAATCATAATACACACAGCTTTAACACCACCATCAAAACAAAGCTAGAAGCAGTTCAACACTGAACCAGATAAAAGTACAATTTCTTTAGCAACAGCTTAAAAAAGGACTAGAACTGAAAATAGACACAGGGTGATTGTAACCTGTACTCGCCAGTGCAAAACTGCCTGTCAGAATAAACAGAAACAAACAAAGAATTAAAAATAAAAATTAAATTTGATAAAAAATCAAAATAAGAAAGAAATAGAAGAGATGAAAGTGGCATAACCTGAAATTTTCAGCGGTTTTCGGGGCTATGTCGGCAAAGAGCTCCATCTTGATACGGCCGGCGGGGACGGTACCGATGGTAATATCGAAGAAGACGATGGGATTTTTAGGGTTTGGAGGCCTAATGTGCCACTCCACGCTTCCAGTCGCTCCTACTGCGCCACTGCCTCCACCGGACGCCATGAGTGCAAGGAACTCCTTCGAGTTCTATGATTTTCCAAGCTTTTGTTATTCGGGGAGGTTTAAAGCGAATTGGCACTTGGCAGTGGAAACTAGACGACATTATGGGGAAAATTTCACATACGGTCTCTCAATATTATTGTAGTGTGCAACATAATGTCATTGTAATTTGTCTTTTTGTTTCATATGGTCACTATAGCCCTTTTTTTTTGAAGAGGCTGGGATTGGAAAGACGATGTGGCATTCCACGTCATCAAAATTTGCTACGTGGTCACCATGTGTACGGTAGCTAATTTTAGGTGTGCATTACTCGATCCAACCCGATCAGACTCGTTAAACCCACCCAAAATATTAAAATCGCAAAACCATCTCATTCGACTAGTTAACACAACTTGTCCGTTCTCACTCCTTTTGTCTTTCTTCGAAGTCCGATCGCTCTCTGTCTATGTCTTTCTCTCTCCCATTCTGTGTTTCTTCGTAGTCAATAGTGAGATTACTTTCTCAATCATTCTCTCTCTCTCTCTCTCCCTCTCTCTTTCCATGTTTCTTTAAAGTCGACAGTTAAGCCCACCTGAAATATTAAAATCGCAGGAATCATAGCAATCACATGCTTAAGCAAAAAACAATCACATTTCTTCTCCTCCTCATCTGAAAAATTCCTCAACCAAACCAATGCATTCCTCTCTCTGCAATAACCCAGCGTGAGATTTCTCGCTTTTAACCCACTGATCCAATCCCTAACCTCAACATTAATTTTGTCACAACATGGATTGACCATAATCGGCGTATGAGTTGAACCGAACCATTGGTCCGGCCCATCCCACACAAGCCCTCAAATATACAAAATATCTACCCAATTCTTTTTACCAGATTAATTATTAAAACGACTTATTAAACAATTTAAGTTACAATGTTAATATAAAAAAATCCAAATTTCATTTATAACCATAAAATTGAAAGTAATATTTCTTAGTAATAAAGCATAAGTTTGAAGAAGATGATTATAAATAAACTCAGTTAAGCAAAATATTCAAATACAACCATCAACCCACTATTAACCTGGTGTGGAGCTCTAATACAAAAGATAAGGCCCTGAACAAAAGGGCACTCGTTAACCGATACGGAGTGCGTCACTAAGCGCAGAGTGTCGAAGGGTTTCTATCACTGAGTGCAGAGTGCCCAAACAAAAGGGCACTCGTTGATCAATCAGAATCATTTATATAAAAAAATATTTTCAACAAACAAGCATGCATAGTAGACGATTCGATTAATTATAGAGGTTATCTTTAATTAGATTACACCATTCAAGTATAGATTTTTATTTAGAAATTTTCACGTAAGCCAATTTTAGGATTACTAATATTTTAATTATTCTAAATTACATGCAAAATCCGAACAAAACAAAAGCTATATAATTTTAGAAAACACATCATATGTTTTTAGTATGACATCTAACTCACCTGGATGCGAAGCCAAATGATCCAGTCTAACATCGCTAATGGATAACTAGTCATCTCGATAATCAAACGGAACTGAAACCAAACATATTATAATGCAGTCAGATATGATTGATAATATGAAAATGCATGGAATGTAGATGCAAGTCCCAAACCCTTGATGAAGTCAAAAATCCTATTGTGAGTGAGTATCTAACCCTCTCTTCGATAATCTAACATTTTGCAAAACAGTAGTCCTCATCCCTTAACTTTTGAAAAACTATTATTCAGTCCTCCAATTATTTTATAATTACATTTTAGTCCTCAAACTATTGGAATCTTACATTCTAGTCACATCGACAAAACCTTTATCAAAAAACACATCAAATTCGTCCAAACTGGTGCAATCTGTTCCCAATCACCTAAATCATCTCAACACATGTTTAATTTCATGATTAATCACCTAATTGCGCCAATAGACCAAATGGATATCAAAATCCCTAATTCCCTCTTCCAACAAACCCTAACTTACACATTGATCCCCAAATCAACTTCTATCACATCTTTCTATGTAAATTCATTCTTCATTCAACCTATTTAAAGATATTCAACCAAACTACAACTCAAACTTGACTTACAATCAAATTCTTCCAAACCCATTTACCAAAATCTAAAACACAATCCACTTACACAAAACCACATTCTCTTGCATAAAAACAAGTCCAACCCATTATTCCATATGAATAGATAATGGAAATGAGTCAGGATAGAGTTCTTACCTCAAGAACTTGAATGGAATGAAAGAGAGGCAAGTAAGATAGGAAAAGAGCAAAGAAGAGAGTGCTTGGGTGGTGTAGGGTAAACAATGGGTGGAATGGCCAACTAAATGGGTGTGTGAGGGGTATTTATAGACGCATCCACCAAAACACACCATTTTATAAAGAATTGGGTCGCTTTTAGCAAGACACAGGCAAAGACATGATTGTGTCTCGGCCCATGTAATGCCTAGTGGCAAGGAAACCAACAAAATGGCACGATTTTACAAGACACAGACAATGACACAGCCGTGTCTTTGTCTGTGTAGTGTCCTGCATTGCAAATTTCTCCAAAACATGATTTCCAACTCCACGGTCTTGATTAAGGTCGTGTCCCTAAGACACAGTTCATTACATGGTCGTATCTTAGGCCGTGTAATGCCAAAACTCTTCAATTTTTTGGAATCAAAACTTCTATTTCTCTCTCACGAATGCCAATGTGATCGAAGAACATTAAAAATTTCCAAAACACTCGACATTCAATGCTCAAATTGGGACTCCAAGGATCCGAACAAGTAACATTCATCATCAAGAATTGAAAAGCTAATTGGAATCAAGTGAGGTGTTACAAATTTTCTCTAACCCATAATCAACATGTTAAGCTAACAACCCACCATGAATAAAAATCGAATCTCCAACAAGCAAAACTATCAAGTTCTTGGATAAAAACTTATTAGCTATAGGTCTATTAGGTCTCAATGCAACGATTCTAGCTTTAATACCATGATAAAACTCTCCATTAACACCACAAAAACTCAAAGGAATTCCATCGAATACGTCTTTAGGCTTTTCTAATCCACCCTACAAGCCCTTCATTTTACTCCATAAACAATACTAATAAGCCCAATTCTCAAACGCATCTAACCCTAACTTAGTCACATACCTAAAATCACCTTCTACATTCATAATTTCATGATTCTCATTCATAGTAATCAAATTACCTCCACTCTTCCATGTTTCCCTCCTTAATTTCTAAAAAATGTACAAAAATTTCAACTTGTTTCTGTCATGGTTCCACACATCACCCACTTGCACTACCATGGCAAACACATCGACCTACTTATCACACTCGTTGATCAATTCGGCTAGTCTCAATCCATATTTCAACTTCTCAATATTGGAATTCGTGACTAATTTTATGACATTCATAAACATACATAGTAACGGAAATAACAAAAAAATTTAACCTTTAAAACCTAGAATTCCACCGAGGATCCATGCACATCAACACACATGATTAGGGTTAGGGTTTTTACCTTAAAACCAATGCTCGAATGATCGATTGAATGGAGTGTTGGTGTAGTTTTTAGTATTCAAAACCGAATCTCCTTTCTCTCAAGTTGCCTTTGCGCGAACATGTCTAAAGTTATCAACACAAATGAGCTTGCTTAGATCGATCTTGTGTACTAGCACGTGAATCTCTATTCTAGCCTTACAAATTCTCTTCTCTCTTTTTATGTGAAAAATCGGCCTTGCCATCAAAAAGCATTCAGCGAATCGGCCTTGTGTATCTACACATATATATAGAGTAGTATGAAACTCTATTAATAGTTTGCTAGGTTTCTTCTTACTTGTCCTACAAGTATAAGAACTTCATATCACACAAGAATTATGGTTCCTAAAAAATAGGAATGTGCAAAATTTTTCCTAAAAAATAGGAGTGTGTGTGGCCGAATTTTCTCCTACAAAATAGGAGGCTTGTCGAATTTTACATAGAGTTTTTAATGTTATTAGTCTTTTAATTATATGATACATTATTATCAAATAAATCACTATTTGATTAAAATACATGGGCTAAATTTATGTCACGCATAATAATAAAATCAAAACATGTTTAACCTTAATTAGTGATTTATATTAAAAGTCTATTACATTAATGGATTATGTCTTATATGATATTTAAGAATTAAATAATCAAACCCAAATAATTAGTGATTAAACAAATTAATCATTATAATTCAATTACGAAAAGAGAGAATATTTGTGATCCGATGCAACTAGCTTTAGTGTGTGACCCAATAGGCCCACTAGAAAATGGCAATGAACCTTTGTCCCAAAACTCAGGCCCAAAGTCCTTAAGCGGTATCTAGTAATACATTATGGCAACTCAGAATCAAGTGGATGTCGGAGATCCAAGTTTTACCTTTCACAGTTTGATATTTAGTCATCTTGTCTCACGATATCTATATTAAGCATAAGACATGGTCACATGTCAAACTTATATGCTTAATTCGTTTCTTAATCCCAAGTAGATTGATATAACAAATGACATTGATAAACTCTTTTATCAATTCATTTGAGTATGCATACATTCCATCAATCATACTCATCAAGTGGCCTAGAAGTATGCAATGCGTGTTGAGCTCTATTTAAGACATGTTGTAACAATGAAGCATCTTCTGGATTGGAAGCACTAATATATAAAGCACGTTGTAAGGCATACAAGGCACGTAGATGAGACCTTGATCAGAATTGAAGCAAAATTGTGAGACAAAGTCAGTGGGACGTTTTACACCAACACAAGACACGTAGAAGAGTAAAGGACTCATCTTTGAAAAGAAAAATCTGTGCACACTATATGGGATGCAAAGCACGTAGACAAAGATGAGCTCAGCAATTGACAAAAACTGTTAAACGCTTCTCAGGAATTTCAAATTTAAATATTCTCTAACACAATCATATGGAGAATCAAAGGTGTGATCTTTAAAGAATGACAACGTGCATAGAAGGCTGAAGAAGCTATGATCAAAGCACATAAAAGTATGATCAATGTGCTTTACAATGATACAAGGCATGTAGCAGTTGGTGAATGTCCAAGCAGTAGCTATTGGAACATATACAATCTGTGTAGATAAAGAACAAGGCACAAAATATTGCTATGGAATATTATAGTATACACGTAGGAAGGAATCAACACACGTAACAAGGACTGACGTCACTTAATTTAGAATTATTCCTCTCTTACAACGAATGCATTGGGAATTGCAACGACTATTTCTTAGAGCCTTCCTATAAATAGAGTCATCCAGAAAAGAAGAAAGTAGAGAGACTTTTCAATAGTGTGATCAAGTTTTGCCAAATTGATTCTTGACTTTCTCTCTCTTCAAGCTTACTTTCATTCTTGTACCAACTGAGCTTTGATTTGTGTTTCATTTAGTGAGTTGGTGTGAGATACTGTTTACAACTCCGAGAATCCACTTGTAATCAAGCTTTGGTATTAAAGCTTAAGGGTAGTATATGTTTGCTTGTTGTAGCTTTGAAAAATAAGAGTGGTTGCCAAAAAGCCTAGGAAAACTAGAGGTGGTTTCCTTGTTTCGGCTTGAAAATAAGAGTGTAGAAGGTTTCTTGTGAGCCTACAAAAACAAGGACTTGTAACGATTTGCCTCCACCCGCAAGTGAGGAAAGCTTAGTGGATTCAAACTCTGTAGTGAGTTAAAGGAGTGGACGCAGGTCAAAGAGGACCATACCACTATAAATCGAGGACTTATCTTCTCTATCCCTTCACCTCTTTACTGTTATTAAGTTTGTTTCTTGTGGTTGTGTATTGAATTTAATTTTTCATTTTTTTGACATATTGTGCAAAAGGTTTTCAAATGCTTTTAAATTTCCTTTAATATCCAATTCACCCCCCTCTTGGATAGCCATATTGGGATTACATGTACAAGACGAACTGAACCGAAGACCCGGCCTGCCTCGCACAAGCCTTAGAGAATTAGAAACACTACCCATCAATTCTTTTATCAAACATATATTAAAAACATTTGTTATCAAAACATATGTAAATAAAACGGGTTTATACCATAGATAAAAATATATAATAATAAATATTAAATATAAGAGTAAACAAAATCAATAAAAGTATATGAAAAATACAGAAATCATGGCATCTCAGTAACCTAACAACATCCTGGTGTGGAGCTCTATAACCAAAAACAAAAGGAGCTCAAACAAAAAGGCATCACTAACCAAAAGACGTCTCATTAAAGTCCAAGATACGGTGTAGTTGCGAAGCCAAAAACTGTGTACCTGGAAAATGTTAAAAGTGGGTGAGAAACGACACTCTAGATCGCCTCATACGTGTATCACAAAGACTATTTTGAAAACAATTTGAAAGTACCACATGCGTGCATAAGCGAACACATATATATACACGCTAATACGTAATAACGTTTGAAAATCGATTTGAAAACGTTTGCAATTAAAGCAAACAACATGCACACAAGCATAATATCAATTTCAAAATAATTAATATCGGGGATATGGGACCAAAACAAAGGTACATGTATAATAGATGTGGTCTTTGCCACCAAAACAAAATGTATAGTGGATGTGGTCTCCGCCACTAATAAAAAAACAAATCATGTGTCAAGCCGAAACATATGGCTACCAACTTTCCTAGTAGCTGGGCCTTGACAAAGCATTGATATACCAAAAACTAAGTACCCCGTAGCTAGGCGTCCCATATCAGAAACAAAAACCATACTAATATAGTACAAAAGCTGAGGCATGCAAATCAGAAACAAAAACAGATAGAGGATATAATACATATATCGAATTCAAAAACAAAGTACTGATTATTAAATCACATAATCAAGTTATTAAGTTAGCCAATCATTGGATTAGTGTAATTTCAGAATTATATCCAACACAACAAAACAATAGGGATTTCAAGACACAACCTATGTGTATAAAGCTATCATCCACTTACCTGGATGTCCTAGCAAGATTGGTCAGACATCACTATTGGGCGGCTAATCACACTGGTAAGGACACGAAGCTAGAAAAATATCAGAATCAAACATACATTAAAAACAAATCAAAGTGGAATGTTGGTACTGTGTGATATATCCTAAAATTACACTATTAATCAAGCAAGAATTTATGCATTTTATGCCTATGTTTGTGTGTTTAATGTCATATTTATACATTTTTGTGTGTGTTTTGTTTAGGTTGAAAATGTTATGGATGAATTGGGAATGAAAGGTAAAAAAGGAGCGAAAAAACGACACCAAAAACGGGAGCCGAAACAGTGGACCACGACCGTGGCAGTGACTGTGACTGTACTAAAATGCGTGTACATGCATATGCAGACTCAGACGCTCAAACAACATGCGTAAACCTATTTCGGACCAAAGCCTAATTATGATCCAAAATTACACCTCGGTGTAAAATTATACTTGGGTACCCTAACTTTTGAAAAATTACCAACTAGTCCCCAAAATATTTCAAATTTATATTCTATTCCCTAACTCTACAAATTTTTAAATTAGTCCAAATAATTCAAAGTATCCAAATAAGTCTCCAAATATATCATAAATTCACTTTTAATCCCTAAATGCAAAATATCCTATTTGGTCCTTAAATATAAAATTACCCAAATAGTCCAACTTCTGATTTCACCAATAAAAATAAAAACCAATTATACACATTGGTCAATCTCAATCTCAAGAGCATAAATGTACAATTTGTTTGCTAGAAACAACTCCAAAATTCAAAGACTTAAGCCAAGACCGAAGCTAACTCTAGTTCCACCAAAACTCCTCAAATCTTTCGATTCAAAGCTTGAATCATGTACATTCAAGTCCCCTTTATACTATTCTACCATCCTCCAACATCAATTCATCAAAAATCATCTAAAATAACAAACCCTAATTCAAATTTTCCAAGAATAAAACCCATTCCATGCAAACACGAAAATCCCCAAAACTGAAGTTAACATCCCATGATTCTGACGTCAAACAACTATAATCTAACTACCTTTAACTTCCATTTCAATAGAAAAGAGGAGATTCAAACTCAACTTTCAAATTTGTCCGAAACTCTAAATGAACAAATATGATGCAAAGATGAAGAAAAAAAGAGATTAATCAACGTTTCTTACCTCAAGAATCGAAGTGGAAGCAATGAAAAGCAATGGGAGACGTATAGAGACAATTTTGAGGTGATTTTGGTAGATGAGAATAAGTAATGGCCGAAGAAAGGTCGAATAGGGGTATTTATAAACCATTGACAACAAAAAGTTGCATTGCACCGAAAATTGCCCAGAAATAGCCTTCTTACGCTCGTAACACCTATACTATGCATGTAATAAGAGTCTTATGTGC